>JAEMWC010001497.1:25000-147812 GCA_016490735.1 Pachyseris speciosa
TTTTTCAATATGCCACAATTTTCAGTGAGAAATTTGTCCGATGTTCTCCCTCCCCATGCTTTTGAAACAAAGGAAATAGTTCCTTGAGGAGTGATTCCGATTAACACTTTGACAGTATTGTGATGTTTGTAAGAAGAGAATGTGTGCGCCCTGGCCAGAAGATTGGATGGCCTGCAAATAAAAATTTCAAAACAGTCGATAATTACTGTTGTCTTCTTACCAAATGCAAACTGGAAGCACTGTGGCATTGTTCGCCACAGGTCTTCCCGCTCAGGCCACTTAATGAGTGGGGCCAGTCTGACATCCAAAGCAACCATCCATGCAGTAAATACCCTTGAAACTGTCGGCAGTGACACATTGAAACGGTAAGATAAATCTTTTAAGGGTACATCAAGTTTCAGCTTCATCAGTGTCAAAATAAACTCTTGAAATGTTGTCAAATATTGTGATTTGCGGGTTACGTACGAAGAAACTTGCAGGAACACAGTGTTCAGTATTTGGAATGAAGGAAGTCCTGTGTAAAACTTTACTTTCTCATTGTCCTTCTCAAATTCACATTGATCAAAAGGAGGTTTCATGTTAGATGGGCTGATTAGGTAGTCAAACTCTTCCGATTGTGTGCCGACATCAACAAACATTCTTGAGTCAGTTTGTGTTCCTTTCTCTGTGGGCTTCTCTAAACTTTCTGCTTCGCCAACTCCGAAGTTTAAATCTAAAATTTGCTGCCCTGATTCGTTAGCTTTGAGAAACTTCTTCTCCTCTCAGACTCTAGTTCTTTCACCCTTTTAGCAAACGCCGGCTTCTTTACCAATTCGCGTTCCCTCGCCCTCTCACTTCTTTTTGCTGCTTGTTCTCGATCCGTATGGCCAGTCTTCTTATTATGTCCTAAATTTAGAGTTGGGACCCAGTCAACGTTGAATTTATCCCATGATTTTGCGGCCTTTCCAGAAACAAAGTGTTTCTCGCACACACGATCGTTTTCCAAAATGGTATCGGTCAGATCCTCTCTGCTAATAGCAGAAATCCAGCGCGATCTTCTTTCTTGTGACAATTCTCTGGCTTCTTTTCCTTGATTTTCAATGATCGAAGGTACTTTGGCAAAATATAATCCTTTATCCCTTCCACTTCTATTTCCACAGCCGACAATCAAGCACAAAACCATCTTCTTTCGAAGGACGCAGTCGATTTGTTTGTACACAAATATGGCAGCGTAGCAACAGTTGTCAAGGGTTTGGTCACGTGAGTGAAAACGATCTATAGACTATAATCTCACTCTTGCACTAACCAATGACCTGATCATCTGACCTGAGACAGATGTTGAGAACCCAGCCAGCTTGATCCAAACAATTATTTTAATTAACACCATGGTCCGATGTCTGGTCTGGGATTCAAACCAGCAACCTGCCAGTCCAGTGCTGGGCAGTATGCTGTTATTCTGTAATTCATTAACTACATGGAGAAACAACTTTGTAGGAGAGGTAAGTAAGGACATCTAGCTTTCATCAGGTTAATCTTTCATTAATTCAACAAAGGCCTGTAATGCTTATGCAGTATAAACAGTCTTTTTGGTGCATTTCAAACTACTGCACCTTGCACTGGTAATTTTTGCAATGGGAGTTCAGTAATGTTTTACATTTTTGTGGCGGATGTAAATGACCTTGTCATTCAACAACAACAACAATTTACTCCTTTAAATTTATTTCCTCTATTCTCGTGTAGATTTCTCTTGCTACAATTAACGTTGGGGTTTCAAATAAGTCACTGGTTTTTCTGAGTTGAATGTATTACTATCCATAAGATAATTGGCACTTTTATGCTCTCCTCACGAAATTTTGTTAAGTGACAATTCAATTTAAGCTTAAATTTAATTTGGAGATTAAAAAGCCTGTTTAAATTTATTAACTAAGTCAACTTGACTGATGTCCACTGTGAAGTTACTGAAAGCCCTTCCATCGTGCTTTTTCTATGGCCGGTCATTCTGCTATTTATGTAATTTTTTTATATCAACATCAAGACACGTATTTTATTACTCCCTAAAAAGAAAAACTTTATTCTTGGTGGAGTGAATTAGCCATTAGTGTTTTATTTATGTTGTTGTTCCAGAGGAGAACATACATGCAAACGATAATAGATAACTTTACGGCCTTACGTAAATGAATGGTACCAAACAAATTTAAAAGAACTTGCATTATGCTTTCAAAATGTTTGTCCATTGAATGAGTGTCTTCTTTCGCATCCTAACATCGAAACCAATGAGTCTATGATCTTGTACTTATCAACTGAGCTTCGATGTGTCTTGCTTCTCGTTGACTTGTTCATGAATACAAACCTGCCAGCTTTCAAGTCTTTATATTGTTGTCCAGCTTTCACAAACACGAAAGAAGCAACTCGTCAGAACGCTTCGTCTTTATCATTCTTCATGAAGATCATTCCGCGAATCTTTCAAGTGAATCCAGATAAAAATTAATTTAGATGAAAATAGAAAGACTCTGTTGTTTTGTGTTATAAAACTAAAAACAACTTGAGATTTCTCATCGTCCGTAATGGCGGCTCAGTCGCGAGAAGATTTGGCGAGAGCCTCGCGAACACGCATCTTAGTGACTTCCGGTTATTGAATCAGCCAATCAGATTTTGTCCAAATTCTGGACGAAGCCACAGACTCCGGCCCCGTGAGACTTTGTATCAGGCCCAATTGTAGCGAGCGCCCACATAAGAGGCCACAAGAGCGATGCTTCAATTGGGCCTGATCGCAGGTTAGTGCTGTGTCATCTCGCACGCTAGCTTTTGTTTTCAAAGGTTAACACGCTTTCCATGTTTGCCTGCTCACGCTTCATTGTTCAACTGTGCATGCTTTATTGTTTTTAGTGTGTCTTATGAAACAAAGTCATTAGCTTATTAAAGTGTGCTCTTGCGTGCTTTACAAGCGTGCTATGGTCGGTTTCTTTTGTTTTTAAGTGGAAGTGTGTTGTGAGCGTGCTATCACCTTTGTCCCTGAAATCATGTGGAGGGTCACAAATGTTTTTATGCTGGGGTCACTTTTGTGTCCCTCAGATCCAAACGTTTGTGAAATATCCCGACTTAGCTTTGTAGAACCATATTTTGCAAGATGTGACTCATATTTGGCCATCTTACTAATTTTTCGGTGCTCTTCAACTGTTAAACTGAGATTCCTTAAAAGAAGACAAAATCTTATTTTAAGTTCCTGAGATAAGAAAGTTATCACCTCAAAACTAGAGTATTGATGTTCTCAAAACAAGTGTCGTACTGCTTGAAACAGGAAATTTATTCCTCATTTTAAGACACAACAACAATTTTCTTAAAACAAGAAAAACAACAGCTTAAAGAAAGTTAAGCATCTACTAAAAACTAGAAATATACTCCTTATTTCTGAGAAAACAAGGGAAATTATGTAGCTGTTTTAAGTTCACTGATTTAATTAAGGCAAGTATTGAAAATTATACCTCAATATTACCAGTACTGGTTGAAATACAGTAGTGTAAAGTGTAATTCACTCAGTATACTAAGGCACAGGTCCAGAATTGTAGAAGTACCAACATATCCATGACATGTATTAACATGTAAAACACATGAATATCTGATTAAAATTTCTATGTTAAACTACAACATACCAAATTATGTGAACTTTAACAACCAAACTCTTCATGAAACAATGGCAACATGAAACAGTGATGAATTTAATTTTATATTTTCTGCCAGTTGCATGTTATGTTTTGTTAAACAAATTGTGTCTCTAAATAGCCTCTACCATACACTCTTTAACAAAGACATTCTGGCAATGTCTGATAATTCCACATGACCTTTACTATTTCAATTGAAGCACATGAAAATGTGAATCATAAACCTGGTCAACATTCTTGAAGCACAGGTACAGTTCATACAACAAGTCAATTAACATTGTTTGCTTCATGGAGTTTTTTTAAGAAGTCCATTTTCCATGCTTCAAGGCATAACTCTTTCTCTTTGGACAAATATCCAGTAGATGCTCTTCTAAATTTTTGAACAGATATTTCCAGCACTCTCCATATTCCAAATTGAAGTATAGTAGACTACAAGCAGAGACTCCAATAACGATGCAAAGACACTTATCTCATCACTGACTGGTAGGCACTCGCACAATACATCCTCCATAACAAGGAAAACTTGAACTTTATCTAGAGAGCCTTCTCCAACTTGCTGAGCCAAAACTAGGTAAGCGCATTTTGATGGAACTTTGCTTAAGAAGCTATCCATTGTGTGGTGTTCCTAGAATACAAAAATTAAAGCACATTACTAGATGTGAACACTTGTTACCATACCAATCCTCTCTTTTGTTGAAGCAACAAAACTCAAGGTTGTTACCCATATATAGGCATATAAAATAGTCTTTATTCTTGTAAACCATAGCAGAACTTCATGTCACTCATCTTGCCTGTGGTATTACTACCATTAGCTACAAAACACAATCTTTGACAGATTTTCCATCAGCTGATAAATGTTTTGAAGTTGCATTTTGTTTTCTTCATTCGGGAGACATGAAGTTCCAACTCCCACAACAACTGTTGCAAATTATTCAAAAGAAAAACATGCAACAGTGGTTCAAGGAGTTTGTAGTTGCATACAAGCAGAATGACTCATACATGTATAAATTTAATCTAACATCAAGATTGATTTTGAAGGAATAGAACCACAAATCAATCACTTGCTGACAGACAGAAAGAAATCGAGTGATATTCAGGAACTTAAGGGGGCATTATACCTGGATGTTAATGAAATAAGTGAATTGATGAAGAAATTAAAAAGGGAAATAAGGCATACACAAACACTCAGACTGTCCTACAACACGGGTGCATGTCAGGTTGAGAACGAACTGTTTGGTGTTTGTCCATTAATTTTTAACCTCCAAATTTAATTTTTAATCACCTTAAAACCTTCATTTTTCTCACCATCCCTTTCAATCCCTCTCCCTTCCCACCTTCTCTTCTTCCTCACAAACACTTTAAAAATCACTCAAAAATTCTGACATATTTATGGGGCTATGTGCTACAAAACTATGATGGGTTTTTTGGACGGCATGAAATCTCGAGAAGATAATAAGGTTTAAAGGTAAAAAAGTGACAAAAATGTAGCAATCAGGTATATTGCCCCCTTCAGCACAGCCTCTCGTGAGCCATGGCACAAAATTTGACATTAATAATATATTAGGTTTGGTTCTAGAACAAGTGCCACTGCTTAAGTTTTTTGTTAAAATATATACTCTGGAAATTATGCTTTACAAACCAAAATTAAAAGATGGTCCAGCTGCAACCAAGGAAGCAAGAGAAATTGTCGAAAAAAGTGTACATATTCTACAAAGAAGCGTCCCAAGGCATGGTGGCCGCACACGGAAGTACTGTTCTCACGCGATTCAAACATCCAAATCTCAAAGTAAATACGTTCAAAACACAGCGGTATGGTACATGAACAAGCTGAATGGGGTATTTTTAAGTTACGGTAGGCAGTTCGTCAAGAAACTGAAGAAACTGTGAGTACAGCTCAGTGGCTGGAAAATTGTTCATCTGCCCGTTCGACTGACAGCGCAAGGTGTCAGGATCAAGGACTGCATTTCAGCTAAACTCTTATGACAGCCACTGCTTATGAACATCCGATAACAAACAGAAATGCTATAATAAAGAAGATTAGTTTAGTACTTTTCTACCACAACAAACGTAAATTACTCACGAAAGCAACCATTTCACAACTCACCTTCCTTGTTGACCACCGCTCTCACGGACAAAGAATACTCAGGGGACTTGAGAGTGGAGTTGGCAAAGCATACGATACAGGGCCCGGTTGTTCGAAAGCCGATTAACTTAATCCAGGATTAGGGTAAACTTTGGTTGCAGTTTTTGTCTTTTGGATGAAAGTTTCTTTTGCTGATTTTTGCTTTTCAGGATCGACGTCCTATAATCTAAAATTGTGTAGGATATCAGCGTTTAACAATGTTTGTGGATAGAGAAATAAACTCCTTGGTTAATTTTTAATCTTGGATTAGGGTTAATCGGCTTTCGAACAACCCGGCCCAGGATACTATGCCGCCATCTTGGGTGACAAAGCTGACAGAGGGTTGGGGCGAGCCCAAAAAGGATTCCAATGGAGAGGACGACGAGTTTAAAAAAGAGGATGTGGAGGGGGTGGGGAGTGGGGAGGTAACGAGCGTTGGAATGAACGAGTGTTCCTACACCCAAAAACGCCGGCTCTGCAGTCTAGGGTCTCACGCGAGATTTGTTTCGGGCGCGAGAGGATTGGGGACCCCACGCGAGATTTGTTTTGGGTACGAGACTCGCGCCCGAAATAAATCTCGCGTGAGACCCCAATAGAGAGATTGCTTGCAGTCTATCCAATCACAGGCAAGAATTCCGATCAGCTGGTATTTAACTTATTTCTTTTAATCAAATGAAGAATGATCCTCGCTGTTGTGAGCGCAATATATGCAATTGCGAAAAGAAGCCTGAAAAAAATTCAGGACTTCAACGGGGTTTGAACCCGTGACCTCGAGATACCGGTGCGATGCTCTAACCAACTGAGCTATGAAGAAGTCCTGAAGTTTTGAAGTACTGAATTTTTTTCAGGCTTCTAAATACTGCAAGGGCTGGTCAAACAATGTGTAAAGGCGTAAATACGATATTTCGGCTGGCCAACACCAGCCTTCTTCAGGTTTATTGAAGGAAAACACGAGTTTACATGGTATTTATATTTACCGGAAATGTCATGAAAAAGTACGTGATGTGTCAAAGCTACTGGAAAATAACAAGGCAACTATTAACCCCTTCCCTGATAAGCCCCCCGTTTGAAAGTTGTTTTTTCTAATAAGACCCCCTCTCTAATAAGCCCCCCCCCCCCCCCCCCCTTTTTGGGACATGAGATTTTGTAATAAGCCCCTCATCCCCTCTTAAGTAACCCATTTCATGCGCCCCAGTTGGTTTGGTTTTTAAACAAGTATACACTCAAACACGTAATACTGTTTGTTGCTCTGTGTTAAATACTAAAGTTTCACTGTAGTTGTTTGAGTCTTGTACAAAAACTATTTTAATACGAAAACGGCAAGTGTAAGATTTGGAATAAGCCCCCTGCTAGCTAGCAGTGATCGATAGATTTTTGCTACCTGGTCCAAATCAAAAGTTGAAAAAGAAAAAACCGTGGAAAGGTCTATTATTGCTTTAAATTTGTATGCTTCAGATTAACACTGGTGTAAACACTGACTTCATTTTGCAATACTTAAGTACTGGACCATGTGTCAAAACAGTTTCTATGTTTCCTACTTTGCCGGTTTCTTCGATTAAATTTGTAGGCTTTAGCATCCATGCATCACTAAAAACACCATTTTCACCAACGATAGGAAAAAACTGCGCCGTAGCTTTACAAAGTCCCGCTTTACTGATGCAGGCTACCTGACAGAAGAAATTACAGAAGAATATCTTCGAATTTTTCTGCGACGGTGTGATAGCAATAAGAGCTGCCTCCATACACGAAACAAGGGGCGCTTTCCATTCAGTTAAAGTGCCCCTAACCCCAAAATATGTTTTTCCCTTAAATAAATCTATGCAGTCCTGTTCCAAACGCATTGTGCCATTTTGCACGGAAACCGCGTACTTGAAAACCGCGTACTTGAAAATATGAAAAATATTGATGTTACTCCTTATTAGATTGTTGTTATTCCAGTGTAGCATTGCTGCAACCATAATTATTCTAAAACTCGATTCTCCATTTTTACCAATAACAGACCAGCCTGTGTTTACAACTCAGCCAGAGAACCAGACAGTAACAGAAGGAACTACCGTCGATTTCTCCTGTAACGCCACTGGAAATCCAGAGCCAACTTTTTCATGGACCAAAGATGGAAAAACTGTTAATACAAACGCCAATCCCAGGATCACTTTATCATCGCAAAACAAGGAGTTGGCTATAACGAGTGTGAGTAGAACAGACAGCGGACAATACCAATGTATTGCAAACAATGTTAATGGCACGGTTACATCCCAAGCTGCTACCCTTGATGTGCAGTGTAAGTACAATGTTATACCCTTTTCCTTTTTGGTATTGTTTTTATTGTCACAGCTGTTTTAGGTCTTCTTCTTCTTCTTCTTCTTGTTCTTGTTCTTCTTCTTGTTCTTGTTCTTGTTCTTCTTCTTGTTCTTGTTCTTGTTCTTCTTCTTCTTCTTGTTCTTCTTCTTCTTCTTCTTGTTCTTCTTCTTCTTCTTCTTCTTCTTGTTCTTGTTCTTCTTCTTGTTCTTGTTGTTCTTCTTCTTCTTGTTCTTGTTCTTCTTCTTGTTCTTGTTCTTCTTCTTGTTCTTGTTCTTGTTCTTCTTCTTGTTCTTGTTCTTGTTCTTGTTCTTCTTCTTGTTCTTGTTCTTCTTCTTCTTCTTGTTCTTGTTCTTCTTCTTGTTCTTGTTCTTGTTCTTCTTCTTGTTCTTGTTCTTGTTCTTGTTCTTCTTCTTGTTCTTGTTCTTCTTCTTGTTCTTGTTCTTCTTCTTCTTCTTGTTCTTGTTCTTCTTCTTCTTGTTCTTCTTCTTCTTGTTCTTGTTCTTGTTCTTCTTCTTGTTCTTGTTCTTGTTCTTCTTCTTGTTCTTGTTCTTCTTCTTCTTCTTGTTCTTCTTCTTCTTCTTGTTCTTGTTCTTGTTCTTCTTCTTGTTCTTGTTCTTGTTCTTCTTCTTCTTGTTCTTGTTCTTGTTCTTGTTCTTCTTCTTCTTCTTGTTCTTGTTCTTCTTCTTGTTCTTGTTCTTGTTCTTCTTCTTGTTCTTGTTCTTGTTCTTCTTCTTGTTCTTGTTCTTCTTCTTGTTCTTGTTCTTGTTCTTCTTCTTGTTCTTCTTCTTCTTCTTGTTCTTGTTCTTGTTCTTCTTCTTGTTCTTGTTCTTGTTCTTCTTCTTGTTCTTGTTCTTCTTCTTCTTGTTCTTGTTCTTGTTCTTCTTCTTCTTCTTCTTCTTCTTCTTCTTCTTCTTCTTCTTCTTCTTCTTCTTCTTCTTCTTCTTCTGTTTTTCCTTGTTCTTCTTCCTCATCTCAGTTTCAGTTTATTTTTTCCCAATTTGTCGTACACATCGTTACAAAATAAATAAATATTACTTTTGATGAATTCATTAATCGCCTTTCTTTGTGGAGAATATAAGTTACATTCTCCACAAATGTATCGATCAAAACGTGAGAAAGGCGGTTAATGAATTCATCAAAACCCATGAAAAGAAACTGAAAAACCTCACGAAAAAATATATATTAAAATACAAAAGATAATTGAATAACAAAAGAAAGAGTAGTTATTTATGTTATAGACTTTTGTATGTTCTATGTATTATTATTATTATCTGTTATTTTCATATATTGTTATCATATATATTTTATATGTATTATCATTGTAAAGCGTTATTGGCTTCTTAGTAGAAATAACGCTATATAAATAAAGATTATTATTATTATTATTATTATTATTATTATTATTATTATTATTGTAAATGGTTTGAACCCAGAAGTCATATCATATCTAAGTGAAGCACGATCGTCCGGAAGAGTGTAGTCCTGAGAAGGACTGTTTTAGGAGCACCCAACGACAAGTTTCGGTAGATATCTGTTCGGTGGAGGGTAATTCGCCTTGGGTTTTCGGCGACGATTAAAGAGTGCACTCGGATTTTCGTAGCTAAAGCGTGGCCTAAAAGATTCGCAATTGGGAAATCATAGCCCCTAAGGTTTTCGGAAAGGTCTTAATTGCTGTTTTTGGCAGTCAAAAACGTCAGGTAGCATTTTCAGAAAGAAAATAGTTCCCTAGAAAGTTCGTGGAAAGTTCATTTCAGCTTGCATTTTCTCAAAGGAAGATTTTGTTCCTTAACATTTTCGGGCAATTAAAATTTCAGCTAGGGAATCCGAACAGATGAACTTCTTCTAGCTTATGAAAACATCACTTTAAACAGACTTCAAACACCGTAAGGTGCTTAAAAATGCCTTTCTACAGCTTTTGGTTGATTTGGCTCGTTGTGTGCCCCTGCTGTTTGTGGTGACATTGACTGACGTTTCGACAACCTGAGCGGAGGTCATCAGAGTCAAGTGATTGGAGTAACGTCAGGAGATGGTATAAGTACTCTGGTCGTTGATGTGATTGGTCAACGAAGTCGTGATGTTATTGGTTGTCAACGATTACATCAGTCACGCAAGCAACGTCATTCGAATACGACAACAACTCTGGTTCAACCACCGCTGCAAAGATCTTGGCCTTGTTCCGGCTGGACTTCGACTTAAGTCCCCGTTGAACACACAAGAGGCTATCCAGATCGTCAAAGCCACCTGCAGACGACTGATCCGAGCGCGGATTAACGACTGTCACAGAAGACTGAACCGTTACAACGACAAACTACAGAAACGATTTGACTTGCAACTAAAACAACTTGTACCGACTAACTTACTTGACGTTGTACGAAACATTGCCGACCAACGAGCTAAGAAAACAACTGAACAATGCCGCACTAAGACACAACTAAAACTGACTAGACCACAACGTACTAAAGACAAAAAACGACGCAAAACAGACGCCAACTGGGTCAGGAATATCTCTTCCCGTCCCTTAGACAAGACTGAAACTCAGGTACTCTCTTACGGACTTATAACACTCAGTGACGCCTAAACGTATACCGACCGAGGACATTGTAGCTAGTGTTGAGGCGGCTCTGTCTCGTCAAAGAGAACTATCAGAACCAACCAAGGATAACATCAGGAGTAGAATAGCTTCTACCATACAATCAGCCTCTCTCACAGACAATAACCTGACTAGAGACGAACGGCAAGCACTTAAACGACTGAAAAACGACAATG
Organism: Pachyseris speciosa; assembly: GCA_016490735.1. Classification (NCBI taxonomy): domain Eukaryota; kingdom Metazoa; phylum Cnidaria; class Anthozoa; order Scleractinia; family Pachyseridae; genus Pachyseris; species Pachyseris speciosa. Next base: position 35,828 of record JAEMWC010001497.1, read on the forward strand.
ACATTGTTATACTTCCCGCTGACAAAGGACGTGTTTCTGTTGTTATGGACAAGAAAGACTATCACGACAAAATGGACGCACTTGTCAAGGAGAAACAGACTTACGAACTACTTAAACGAGACCCGACGCCAGCACTTCAACGAAAACTCAACGGCAAACTACTTTCACTTAAGAAAGCTGACGTTATTGACATTCGACGCTACAACAGACTGAGTTGCCACGTGCCATAACCACCGAAACTTTACGGACTACCCAAACTACACAAACCTAACATACCTATGCGACCCATAGTCTCGTTCTGTGTACTGAAACCGCTGATTGACGAGTCACGACACAAACTACAGTCGACTGAAAACTTTATTGACGCCATTAAGACAGCACAAGTACCTGACAACTACAAACTAGTGTCTTTTGATGTGAACATCACTGTTCACCAGTATTCCACTCCAACTGGCTCTAGACTGCACTGAGACCGCCATCAAGAACTCCACGTTACAACTGCCACTACCAACAGACGACTTAATGGACTTACTGAACCTTTGCCTTACGTCTACCTACTTTCAATACAACAGCAAACACTACAAACAGTTGCACGGGTCAGCTATGGCTCACCAGTTTCCGTTGTTGTAGCAGAGATCGTCATGCAAAACATCGAGGAACAAGCCTTTGCGACTTACGAACGAACGCTACCGCTCTGGCTACGTTACGTCGACGACACTTTCACAGCCTGAAGAACCTGAAGACTGACTGAACACAAAGCGACGAGATATGGCGACGTCAACAATAACATTGCTGAGCACCATTTACTGACAAACCACACAATCGACTGGGACTCTGCTAGATGCATTACCTACTGTACTAACTACCACGAACGGATCGCACCGGAAAGTTGGTTTACTAACTTAGAATAGACACCACTGAACCGTTGCCAACAACTTCCCGCACCTTACAAACGACGTATTGACGATATCAACAACAGACAAACAATAGACACTCCGACTAACTTGACTACCTACGAACATTTAACTAACAAAAGACGGATCGAAACGCACCAATCACGGTTTACACTCTTCACAGCCAATAACATCACGGCTTAACTGACAGACAACCAGTAACATCACGACTTCGTTGACCAATCACATTAACGACCAGAGTACTTATACCATCCCCTGACGTTACTCCAATCACTTGACTCTGATCAACATCAGTCAATGTCACCTCAAACAGTCCTTCTCAGGAATACACTCACCCGGACGATCGTGCTTCACTTAGTTATTATTATTATTATTATTATTATTATTATTATTATTATTATTATTATTATTATTATTATTATTATTATTAACGGTAAAGAAAAACACGGTTAAAATCGAACGACGTTTCCACCGTTCTACGGTCATTCTCAAGTTCAATGTTGAGGCTAAAAAGAATTACCATATATATACTTTGAGAGATAATGAAGTAAAAATTATGCGCTAAAAGATAAAAGAGGGTGTTAAAAACAATTCAAATTGTAAAAAATTGTAAAAAATTTTTTTTTTTTATAATTAACTTAAAACTTTTGCACGAATAGAGATTGTACATTAAGATTAGGTTTCAGTTTGTTAATAAAAAATATCTCATATACGAGGCAGTCAAACTTGTTCTTGCATTTCTTTAAAACAGTAAAATTTTTAGAAATATCTTTTGGGGGTAAGCCATGCTTCACGCGGAAATGTTTGCCGATGGAAGAGGACGAGTTCTTGTGCTCTTCAACGCGTTGATGTAAGTGCCGGCGTGTGAAACCAACATAACCTGCATCGCACAGGTCACATTTAAATTGGTAAACAAGGCATTCGTGCAAAAGTTTTTTAGTTAATTATAAAAAAAAATTTTACAATTTTTTTTACATATTTTAATTGTTTTTTAACACCCTCTTTTATCTTTTAGCGCATAATTTTTACTTAATTATCTCTCAAAGTATATATATGGTAATTCTTTTTAGCCTCAACATTGAACTTGAGAATGACCGTAGCACGGTCGAAACGTCGTTCGATTTCAACCGTGTTTTTTACCGTTAATTGTTTTATTATTATTATCATTATTATTATCATTATCATTATCATTATCATTATCGTTATTATTATTATTATTATTATTATTATTATTATTATTATTATTATTATTATTATTATTATTATTATTATTATTATTATATGGCGAGGATGCCCATGAGAGAAACCATTACTGCTTATTCGAGCTACAGGCTCCTCAAAAATAAAACTTTGAAATAGTTATTAGGCGTAGCTTTCATTTTATTTCATTTTATTTACTCCACGTTATCATATTGAATGACATATTTTACAATGAGTAGGAAAAGAGAAAGTAGAGAAGGGCAAACTAATATTTCAGTAATCATCAAAATAAAGCCTGAAAAAATTCAGGCTTGTACGGGATTCGAACCCACGACCTCTGCGATACCGGTGCAGTGCTCTACCAACTGAGCTAACAAGCCAACTGTAAGCTGATCATTTTCTTGGTTAGTAATAAACCCGTGAATGATGAATATATGAGAATGAATATACAAATATCATATCATATCATATCATATATTCATTCTCTTATATTCATCATTCATTTTCATATATTCATCATTTATTGTCATTTATCAAAAGTTAAAGATAGTACGCGCGCACTCATTGGTCAATAGGTGTGTTTAGATGAGAGTACGGTTGTGACGTTTTCGCTCTCTGTGTTTCCCGGTACAATTTGAAAACATTTCAAAGCTTTCGCAAGACTCGTAAAGTAATTTCAAGTACAAATGTTAAGGAAATGGAAAAGAATTGCCAACTTTCGATTTGTAGTTTAGCTATCTCTTCCCCGTGAGCCCGAGGAAAGAAAGCAAAAGAAAGAAAAACCACAGCAGTTTGCCTCCCTCGATGATCGTGAGCTAGACGACCTCGTCGAGAGAGCTCAAGCGAAGACAACAAAATATGCAACAAAATACGCAGTAAACGTTTTTCGAGTAATTTTTCCATTTAAGTACTACAATGAAATTCTAAATAAGACATTCTTTGTTAAAAAAAAACATGTACACTGAAACGCACACCAAACTATATGATACAGACTGTAAATGCTTCAAATCAAAGTTTGCATGGCTTAGCTTAAACGTATTTTCTCCGAGACCTTCTCTGCTTAAAAATCTACTACAACATGGATCCTTGGGTTATGATTCCTAATCAGCAAAACTTCACAAGACACGATGAGTGATTCAACTTCTCAACCATCTTCTCGGGCTCCCAAATCGAACAAGTTTACGTCACTTTCCACAGCAATCAAGCATAGTGACATTTATTTTCAGCTTAAATAAACTCATCTTGAAGTTCTTTCTTTACAGAATCGTATATTTTGAACATTTCTTCTAGTTCTCGCCGAACTTACGATATTTTTCTGCAAGATTTAGGAGTATTCAAAGCTGAAATCGCTTTCATCAACATGGCGCTCACTCGCTCGCTCGCTGGCGCCACAAATTTCAACTTGACTTTGACTTTTAACGCGAATTTTGATTGCTTCATGTGTTGTTAGCTGTGCGTTATGATTGGCCAGTAAAAAATAGAATTTTCCAGAGCGTGTATTGCGAAAATATTTTTCAATCAAGAAGTAAACTAAACAAAATTTCCCTTCATTTGTCGAATTATTTTTCAGAAATATTTCATAAAAGCAATAGAGAACTTTTTTCCGTGTTTACATAGCCTCATCTAAACGTTCGCGGGATTGAAAGAATTCTCGAAAGTTATGCAAACCCGAGACGCACTGTCTCGAATTCTCTAGCCCCCCTGCCCCCACCCTCCCTCTCCAACCCCCCTCTCCCACCCCCCCCCCCCCCCCCCCTCGTGTTTAGATGAGACTATATAAACACGGAAAAAGTTCCGTCTATTGCTTAAATATTCATCATTCACCTTAGCTGTTATGTTGGTTTTTGGCGAATAGAAATAGGAATATCATTACAGTAATAACATCCAATAATTGTTGGGCAAAATTTCCTAATATTTATTCCGAAACGACTAGGATTACTGTAGGGACGTAATTCGAGTGGCGTAATTATGTTGCTCAGATACAAATGTTAGGGTAAAATTGGAGGGCTTCCTATCGACAATTTGATCGAGTTCGCAGGTATAAAATTTAACAGTGTCGGGAGCCTTAATTTAACAAAGTCGCATAGCTTATTTAACTTATGAATACATTTAGGTTAAAAACCAAGCACGCAAACAAACACTCGCAGGCAGCAAAAAAGCATAAAACGTTCAAAACAGGAGTAGTCAATTCAGGAGAAATGTTCTTAATTTAGACTTAAACAGAGAAATACTGTCAGCATTCTGAATTTCTGAGGTCATTGAAAACGTCTTCTCCAGTTCGTCTTGTTGTTGTTTTTCTTTATCTTCTTCGTTGTTGTCGTCGACTTTGTTTCTCGTCGCCTTTGTTTGTCGTCGTCGACTTTGATTGTAAGATTTCTCCATTACAGATCAGCCTGAGTTTACAGCGCAGCCACAGAGTCAGACAGCAACAGAAGGAAGTAAAGTCACATTATCCTGTAACGCCAGTGGGAATCCAGTACCGACTTTTTCATGGACCAAAGATGGAACAACTGTTAATACGAGTGCCAATCTCAGGATCACTTTATCATCGCAAAACAAGGAGTTGACTATAAGCAATTTGTCTAAAACAGACAGCGGACAATACCGATGCATTGCAAACAACAATATTCTGTCTGCAGTTACCTCCAATGCTTCTACACTTGATGTGCAGTGTAAGTACGATGTATTACTTTCTTTTTTTTACATTTACTATATTCTGAAGATAAGTGGGTGGCTGGGGAATATTTCTTCGTTCCAACATTGTGCTTATGGCCTATGGTGTTTCGTTAGCAGCAAGGCATAGGAGCTTGTTAAAGGCAAAAAAGACGCACATACGGATGAGTCACAATATCACATATTTTTTGGGTGGTGAAAGTGTTTATTTTTTTATATATACTGGGTGCTCCGGACCATGTCATATCCACCCTGCTTAGAGGAGCAGCGTCATGGAAAGTTTAATTTCTATGACAAAATGGCTGCTGCATCAACGATGCGAAAAGATAAAATTAAATTTTCTAAGGAAACAATGTGCTGAAATTAAGCTGTCCCTTGAATTTCACGTAACAGATAGTGGAACAACTTGGAAACGTCGGCCCGACGTGTTTGAGTTCTTATCCGTTTGGTCAGTCTTGGCTACAAGCAGACGAAGATATTGGTGAATAGCTTCCGTGTGCTAAGATTGCCGTAGTGAAGATTGATCGGCTAGGTTTTTTTGTCTGTGGGAGTTGATGAAACTTTATCATTTGGAGTTTCCAAGTGTTACAAAAATGGATGACCCTGGCTCTTTAAGGGTATTGAACTTACCTGACATTTTCCCAGTATTTGCAGAGTAGAATGCATGCAATCATGAGTATAAGATTTTTTATTTTCTACTTTTGCTCACTACAGATAAACCTGAGTTTACAGCTCAGCCACAAAGGCGGACAGTAAGAGAAGGAAATAACGTCAAATTATACTGTAACGCCAGTGGGAATCCAGGACCGACTTTTTCATGGACCAAAGATGGAACAACTGTTAATACGAATGCTAATCCCAGGATCACTTTATCATCGCAAAACAAGGAGTTGACTATAAGCAGTGTGACTAGAACAGACAGCGGACAATACCGATGCATTGCAACAAACGCTCGTGGGACGGTTACCTCCAATGCTGCTACCCTTGATGTGCAGTGTAAGTACTATGTTATACCATTCTTCCTTTTGTTGTTGTTCCTATATTTATTGTTGTTCTTCTGCTTTTTGTTTTTGTTCTTCTTTCCTCTTGTAGTTCTTTTTCTTGTTGTTAGTCTTGCTCCTTGTTATTCTTCGTCAAGGTCGTCGTCGTATTTGTCCTTTTCTTGCTTGATTTTCTTGTTTTTTTTTTATAATATAAGATTGTCTAAACGCACCGGTTTGAGCTTTTATGAAAATGGCCTCAACAAAGGTGATAGACTTAGGATTTCCATGAGGTTTCTCCAATATCTAGCTTCTCCTAAAATGAAAGAAAGCAAAATCAAAATTAGTGCTGGTTTTCCTCCTCGAGTCGTTCATAGCCAAACGTCGCAGAAGAAATCGTCGGTTTCCATTGCACTGTGAAAATCCTTGAAGAAATGAACACTCTTGATAATACCCAAAAATTAGCAATACGACATTCTGACATCAAGGATTTCTTTTCAACACAATAAGTTAGATTTTTGTCCTAATCAGCAATAGAGAACTTTTTTCCGTGTTTACATAGCCTCATCTAAACGTTCGCGGGATTGAAAGAATTCTCGAAAGTTATGCAAACCCGGGACGCACTGTCTCGAATTCTCTAGCCCCCTGCCCCCACCCTCCCTCTCCAACCCCCCTCTCCCACCCCCCCCCCCCACCCCCTTGTGTTTAGATGAGACTATATAAACACGGAAAAAGTTCCGTCTATTGCTTAAATATCCATCATTCACCTTAGCTGTTATGTTGGTTTTTGGCGAATAGAAATAGGAATATCATTACAGTAATAACATCCAATAATTGTTGGGCAAAATTTCCTAATATTTATTCCGAAACGACTAGGATTACTGTAGGGACGTAATTCGAGTGGCGTAATTATGTTGCTCAGATACAAATGTTAGGGTAAAATTGGAGGGCTTCCTATCAACAATTTGATCGAGTTGGCAGGTATAAAATTTAACAGTGTCGGGAGCCTTAATTTAACAAAGTCGCATAGCTTATTTAACTTATGAATACATTTAGGTTAAAAACCAAGCACGCAAACAAACACTCGCAGGCAGCAAAAAAGCATAAAACGTTCAAAACAGGAGTAGTCAATTCAGGAGAAATGTTCTTAATTTAGACTTAAACAGAGAAATACTGTCAGCATTCTGAATTTCTGAGGTCATTGAAAACGTCTTCTCCAGTTCGTCTTGTTGTTGTTTTTCTTTATCTTCTTCGTTGTTGTCGTCGACTTTGTTTCTCGTCGCCTTTGTTTGTCGTCGTCGACTTTGATTGTAAGATTTCTCCATTACAGATCAGCCTGAGTTTACAGCGCAGCCACAGAGTCAGACAGCAACAGAAGGAAGTAAAGTCACATTATCCTGTAACGCCAGTGGGAATCCAGTACCGACTTTTTCATGGACCAAAGATGGAACAACTGTTAATACGAGTGCCAATCTCAGGATCACTTTATCATCGCAAAACAAGGAGTTGACTATAAGCAATTTGTCTAAAACAGACAGCGGACAATACCGATGCATTGCAAACAACAATATTCTGTCTGCAGTTACCTCCAATGCTTCTACACTTGATGTGCAGTGTAAGTACGATGTATTACTTTCTTTTTTTACATTTACTATATTCTGAAGATAAGTGGGTGGCTGGGGAATATTTCTTCGTTCCAACATTGTGCTTATGGCCTATGGTGTTTCGTTAGCAGCAAGGCATAGGAGCTTGTTAAAGGCAAAAAAGACGCACATACGGATGAGTCACAATATCACATATTTTTTGGGTGGTGAAAGTGTTTATTTTTTTATATATACTGGGTGCTCCGGACCATGTCATATCCACCCTGCTTAGAGGAGCAGCGTCATGGAAAGTTTAATTTCTATGACAAAATGGCTGCTGCATCAACGATGCGAAAAGATAAAATTAAATTTTCTAAGGAAACAATGTGCTGAAATTAAGCTGTCCCTTGAATTTCACGTAACAGATAGTGGAACAACTTGGAAACGTCGGCCCGACGTGTTTGAGTTCTTATCCGTTTGGTCAGTCTTGTCTACAAGCAGACGAAGATATTGGTCAATAGCTTCCGTGTGCTAAGATTGCCGTAGTGAAGATTGATCGGCTAGTTTTTTTGTCTGTGGGAGTTGATGAAACTTTATCATTTGGAGTTTCCAAGTGTTACAAAAATGGATGACCCTGGCTCTTTAAGGGTATTGAACTTACCTGACATTTTCCCAGTATTTGCAGAGTAGAATGCATGCAATCATGAGTATAAGATTTTTTATTTTCTACTTTTGCTCACTACAGATAAACCTGAGTTTACAGCTCAGCCACAAAGGCGGACAGTAAGAGAAGGAAATAACGTCAAATTATACTGTAACGCCAGTGGGAATCCAGGACCGACTTTTTCATGGACCAAAGATGGAACAACTGTTAATACGAATGCTAATCCCAGGATCACTTTATCATCGCAAAACAAGGAGTTGACTATAAGCAGTGTGACTAGAACAGACAGCGGACAATACCGATGCATTGCAACAAACGCTCGTGGGACGGTTACCTCCAATGCTGCTACCCTTGATGTGCAGTGTAAGTACTATGTTATACCATTCTTCCTTTTGTTGTTGTTCCTATATTTATTGTTGTTCTTCTGCTTTTTGTTTTTGTTCTTCTTTCCTCTTGTAGTTCTTTTTCTTGTTGTTAGTCTTGCTCCTTGTTATTCTTCGTCAAGGTCGTCGTCGTATTTGTCCTTTTCTTGCTTGATTTTCTTGTTTTTTTTTATAATATAAGATTGTCTAAACGCACCGGTTTGAGCTTTTATGAAAATGGCCTCAACAAAGGTGATAGACTTAGGATTTCCATGAGGTTTCTCCAATATCTAGCTTCTCCTAAAATGAAAGAAAGCAAAATCAAAATTAGTGCTGGTTTTCCTCCTCGAGTCGTTCATAGCCAAACGTCGCAGAAGAAATCGTCGGTTTCCATTGCACTGTGAAAATCCTTGAAGAAATGAACACTCTTGATAATACCCAAAAATTAGCAATACGACATTCTGACATCAAGGATTTCTTTTCAACACAATAAGTTAGATTTTTGTCCTAATCAGCAATAGAGAACTTTTTTCCGTGTTTACATAGCCTCATCTAAACGTTCGCGGGATTGAAAGAATTCTCGAAAGTTATGCAAACCCGGACGCACTGTCTCGAATTCTCTAGCCCCCTGCCCCCACCCTCCCTCTCCAACCCCCCCTCTCCCACCCCCCCCCCCCCCCCCCCTTGTGTTTAGATGAGACTATATAAACACGGAAAAAGTTCCGTCTATTGCTTAAATATTCATCATTCACCTTAGCTGTTATGTTGGTTTTTTGGCGAATAGAAATAGGAATATCATTACAGTAATAACATCCAATAATTGTTGGGCAAAATTTCCTAATATTTATTCCGAAACGACTAGGATTACTGTAGGGACGTAATTCGAGTGGCGTAATTATGTTGCTCAGATACAAATGTTAGGGTAAAATTGGAGGGCTTCCTATCAACAATTTGATCGATGGCAGGTATAAAATTTACAGTGTCGGGAGCCTTAATTTAACAAAGTCGCATAGCTTATTTAACTTATGAATACATTTAGGTTAAAAACCAAGCACGCAAACAAACACTCGCAGGCAGCAAAAAAGCATAAAACGTTCCATGTCATATCCACCCTGCTTAGAGGAGCAGCGTCATGGAAAGTTTAATTTCTATGACAAAATGGCTGCTGCATCAACGATGCGAAAAGATAAAATTAAATTTTCTAAGGAAACAATGTGCTGAAATTAAGCTGTCCCTTGAATTTCACGTAACAGATAGTGGAACAACTTGGAAACGTCGGCCCGACGTGTTTGAGTTCTTATCCTTTGGTCAGTCTTGTCTACAAGCAGACGAAGATATTGGTCAATAGCTTCCGTGTGCTAAGATTGCCGTAGTGAAGATTGATCGGCTAGGTTTTTTTGTCTGTGGGAGTGATGAAACTTTATCATTGGAGTTTCCAAGTGTTACAAAAATGGATGACCCTGGCTCTTTAAGGGTATTGAACTTACCTGACATTTTCCAGTATTTGCAGAGTAGAATGCAGCAATCATGAGTATAAGATTTTTTTTTCTACTTTGCTCACTACAGATAAACTGAGTTTACAGCTCAGCCACAAAGGCGGACAGTAAGAGAAGGAAATAACGTCAAATTATACTGTAACGCCAGTGGGAATCCAGGACCGACTTTTTCATGGACCAAAGATGGACAACTGTTAATACGAATGCTAATCCCAGGATCACTTTATCATCGCAAAACAAGGAGTTGACTATAAGCAGTGTAACCTGAGTTTACAGCTCAGCCACAAAGGCGGACAGTAAGAGAAGGAAATAACGTCAAATTATACTGTAACGCCAGTGGGAATCCAGGACCGACTTTTTCATGGACCAAAGATGGAACAACTGTTAATACGAATGCTAATCCCAGGATCACTTTATCATCGCAAAACAAGGAGTTGACTATAAGCAGTGTGACTAGAACAGACAGCGGACAATACCGATGCATTGCAACAAACGCCTCGTGGGACGGTTACCTCCAATGCTGTAACAGATAGTGGAACAACTTGGAAACGTCGGCCCGACGTGTTTGAGTTCTTATCCGTTTTGTCAGTCTTGTCTACAAGCAGACGAAGATATTGGTGAATAGCTTCCGTGTTGCTAAGATTGCCGTAGTGAAGATGATCGGCTAGGTTTTTTGTCTTGTGGCAGTTGATGAAACTTATCATTTTGGAGTTTCCAAGTGTTTACAAAAATGGATGACCCTGGCTCTTTAAGGGTATTGAACTTACCTGACATTTCCCAGTATTTGCAGAGTAGAATGCATGCAATCATGAGTATAAGATTTTTTTATTTTCTACTTTTGCTCACTACAGATAAACCTGAGTTTACAGCTCAGCCACAAAGGCGGACAGTAAGAGAAGAAAATAACGTCAAATTATACTGTAACGCCAGTGGGAATCCAGGACCGACTTTTTCATGGACCAAAGATGGAACAACTGTTAATACGAATGCTAATCCCAGGAAGATGGAACACTTTATCATACGCAAAACAAGGAGTTGACTAATAAGGATCAGTTGACATCGCAAAACAAGGAACTATAAGCAGTGTGACTAGACAGCACAATAATGATTTGCAACAAACGCTCGTGGGACGGTTACCTCCAATGCTGCTACCCTTGATGTGCAGTGTAAGTACTATGTTATACCATTCTTCCTTTTGTTGTTGTTCCTATATTTATTGTTGTTCTTCTGCTTTTTGTTTTTGTTCTTCTTTCCTCTTGTAGTTCTTTTTCTTGTTGTTAGTCTTGCTCCTTGTTATTCTTCGTCAAGGTCGTCGTCGTATTTGTCCTTTTCTTGCTTGATTTTCTTGTTTTTTTTATAATATAAGATTGTCTAAACGCACCGTTTGAGCTTTTATGAAAATGGCCTCAACAAAGGTGATAGACTTAGGATTTCCATGAGGTTTCTCCAATATCTAGCTTCTCCTAAAATGAAAGAAAGCAAAATCAAAATTAGTGCTGGTTTTCCTCCTCGAGTCGTTCATAGCCAAACGTCGCAGAAGAAATCGTCGGTTTCCATTGCACTGTGAAAATCCTTGAAGAAATGAACACTCTTGATAATACCCAAAAATTAGCAATACGACATTCTGACATCAAGGATTTCTTTTCAACACAATAAGTTAGATTTTTGTCCTAATCAGCAATAGAGAACTTTTTTCCGTGTTTACATAGCCTCATCTAAACGTTCGCGGGATTGAAAGAATTCTCGAAAGTTATGCAAACCCGGGACGCACTGTCTCGAATTCTCTAGCCCCCCTGCCCCCACCCTCCCTCTCCAACCCCCCTCTCCACCCCCCCCCCCACCCCCTTGTGTTTAGATGAGACTATATAAACACGGAAAAAGTTCCGTCTATTGCTTAAATATTCATCATTCACCTTAGCTGTTATGTTGGTTTTTGGCGAATAGAAATAGGAATATCATTACAGTAATAACATCCAATAATTGTTGGGCAAAATTTCCTAATATTTATTCCGAAACGACTAGGATTACTGTAGGGACGTAATTCGAGTGGCGTAATTATGTTGCTCAGATACAAATGTTAGGGTAAAATTGGAGGGCTTCCTATCAACAATTTGATCGAGTTGGCAGGTATAAAATTTAACAGTGTCGGGAGCCTTAATTAACAAAGTCGCATAGCTTATTTAACTTATGAATACATTTAGGTTAAAAACCAAGCACGCAAACAAACACTCGCAGGCAGCAAAAAAGCATAAAACGTTCAAAACAGGAGTAGTCAATTCAGGAGAAATGTTCTTAATTTAGACTTAAACAGAGAAATACTGTCAGCATTCTGAATTTCTGAGGTCATTGAAAACGTCTTCTCCAGTTCGTCTTGTTGTTGTTTTTCTTTATCTTCTTCGTTGTTGTCGTCGACTTTGTTTCTCGTCGCCTTTGTTTGTCGTCGTCGACTTTGATTGTAAGATTTCTCCATTACAGATCAGCCTGAGTTTACAGCGCAGCCACAGAGTCAGACAGCAACAGAAGGAAGTAAAGTCACATTATCCTGTAACGCCAGTGGGAATCCAGTACCGACTTTTTCATGGACCAAAGATGGAACAACTGTTAATACGAGTGCCAATCTCAGGATCACTTTATCATCGCAAAACAAGGAGTTGACTATAAGCAATTTGTCTAAAACAGACAGCGGACAATACCGATGCATTGCAAACAACAATATTCTGTCTGCAGTTACCTCCAATGCTTCTACACTTGATGTGCAGTGTAAGTACGATGTATTACTTTCTTTTTTTACATTTACTATATTCTGAAGATAAGTGGGTGGCTGGGGAATATTTCTTCGTTCCAACATTGTGCTTATGGCCTATGGTGTTTCGTTAGCAGCAAGGCATAGGAGCTTGTTAAAGGCAAAAAAGACGCACATACGGATGAGTCACAATATCACATATTTTTTGGGTGGTGAAAGTGTTTATTTTTTTATATATACTGGGTGCTCCGGACCATGTCATATCCACCCTGCTTAGAGGAGCAGCGTCATGGAAAGTTTAATTTCTATGACAAAATGGCTGCTGCATCAACGATGCGAAAAGATAAAATTAAATTTTCTAAGGAAACAATGTGCTGAAATTAAGCTGTCCCTTGAATTTCACGTAACAGATAGTGGAACAACTTGGAAACGTCGGCCCGACGTGTTTGAGTTCTTATCCGTTTGGTCAGTCTTGTCTACAAGCAGACGAAGATATTGGTGAATAGCTTCCGTGTGCTAAGATTGCCGTAGTGAAGATTGATCGGCTAGGTTTTTTTGTCTGTGGCAGTTGATGAAACTTTATCATTTGGAGTTTCCAAGTGTTACAAAAATGGATGACCCTGGCTCTTTAAGGGTATTGAACTTACCTGACATTTCCCAGTATTTGCAGAGTAGAATGCATGCAATCATGAGTATAAGATTTTTTATTTTCTACTTTTGCTCACTACAGATAAACCTGAGTTTACAGCTCAGCCACAAAGGCGGACAGTAAGAGAAGAAATAACGTCAAATTATACTGTAACGCCAGTGGGAATCCAGGACCGACTTTTTCATGGACCAAAGATGGAACAACTGTTAATACGAATGCTAATCCCAGGATCACTTTATCATCGCAAAACAAGGAGTTGACTATAAGCAGTGTGACTAGAACAGACAGCGGACAATACCGATGCATTGCAACAAACGCTCGTGGGACGGTTACCTCCAATGCTGCTACCCTTGATGTGCAGTGTAAGTACTATGTTATACCATTCTTCCTTTTGTTGTTGTTCCTATATTTATTGTTGTTCTTCTGCTTTTGTTTTTGTTCTTCTTTCCTCTTGTAGTTCTTTTTCTTGTTGTTAGTCTTGCTCCTTGTTATTCTTCGTCAAGGTCGTCGTCGTATTTGTCCTTTTCTTGCTTGATTTTCTTGTTTTTTTTATAATATAAGATTGTCTAAACGCACCGGTTTGAGCTTTTATGAAAATGGCCTCAACAAAGGTGATAGACTTAGGATTTCCATGAGGTTTCTCCAATATCTAGCTTCTCCTAAAATGAAAGAAAGCAAAATCAAAATTAGTGCTGGTTTTCCTCCTCGAGTCGTTCATAGCCAAACGTCGCAGAAGAAATCGTCGGTTTCCATTGCACTGTGAAAATCCTTGAAGAAATGAACACTCTTGATAATACCCAAAAATTAGCAATACGACATTCTGACATCAAGGATTTCTTTTCAACACAATAAGTTAGATTTTTGTCCTAATCAGCAATAGAGAACTTTTTTCCGTGTTTACATAGCCTCATCTAAACGTTCGCGGGATTGAAAGAATTCTCGAAAGTTATGCAAACCCGAGACGCACTGTCTCGAATTCTCTAGCCCCCCTGCCCCCACCCTCCCTCTCCAACCCCCCCTCTCCCACCCCCCACCCCCACCCCCTCGTGTTTAGATGAGACTATATAAACACGGAAAAAGTTCCGTCTATTGCTTAAATATTCATCATTCACCTTAGCTGTTATGTTGGTTTTTGGCGAATAGAAATAGGAATATCATTACAGTAATAACGTCCAATAATTGTTGGGCAAAATTTCCTAATATTTATTCCGAAACGACTAGGGTTACTGTAGGGACGTAACTCGAGTGGCGTAATTTTGTTGCTCAGATACAAATGTTAGGGTAAAATTGTAGGGCTTCCTATCTACAATTTGATCGACTTGGCAGGTATAAAATTTAACAGTGTCGGGAGGCTTAATTTAACAATGTCGCGTAGCTTATTTAACTTATGAATACATTTAGGTTAAAAACCAAGCACGCAAACAAACACTCGCAGGCAGCAAAAAAGCATAAAACGTTCAAAACAGGAGTAGTCAATTCAGGAGAAATGTTCTTAATTTAGACTTAAACAGAGAAATACTGTCAGCATTCTGAATTTCTGAGGTCATTGAAAACGTCTTCTCCAGTTCGTCTTGTTGTTGTTTTTCTTTATCTTCTTCGTTGTTGTCGTCGACTTTGTTTCTCGTCGCCTTTGTTTGTCGTCGTCGACTTTGATTGTAAGATTTCTCCATTACAGATCAGCCTGAGTTTACAGCGCAGCCACAGAGTCAGACAGCAACAGAAGGAAGTAAAGTCACATTATCCTGTAACGCCAGTGGGAATCCAGTACCGACTTTTTCATGGACCAAAGATGGAACAACTGTTAATACGAGTGCCAATCTCAGGATCACTTTATCATCGCAAAACAAGGAGTTGACTATAAGCAATTTGTCTAAAACAGACAGCGGACAATACCGATGCATTGCAAACAACAATATTCTGTCTGCAGTTACCTCCAATGCTTCTACACTTGATGTGCAGTGTAAGTACGATGTATTACTTTCTTTTTTTACATTTACTATATTCTGAAGATAAGTGGGTGGCTGGGGAATATTTCTTCGTTCCAACATTGTGCTTATGGCCTATGGTGTTTCGTTAGCAGCAAGGCATAGGAGCTTGTTAAAGGCAAAAAAGACGCACATACGGATGAGTCACAATATCACATATTTTTTGGGTGGTGAAAGTGTTTATTTTTTTATATATACTGGGTGCTCCGGACCATGTCATATCCACCCTGCTTAGAGGAGCAGCGTCATGGAAAGTTTAATTTCTATGACAAAATGGCTGCTGCATCAACGATGCGAAAAGATAAAATTAAATTTTCTAAGGAAACAATGTGCTGAAATTAAGCTGTCCCTTGAATTTCACGTAACAGATAGTGGAACAACTTGGAAACGTCGGCCCGACGTGTTTGAGTTCTTATCCGTTTGGTCAGTCTTGGCTACAAGCAGACGAAGATATTGGTGAATAGCTTCCGTGTGCTAAGATTGCCGTAGTGAAGATTGATCGGCTAGGTTTTTTTGTCTGTGGCAGTTGATGAAACTTTATCATTTGGAGTTTCCAAGTGTTACAAAAATGGATGACCCTGGCTCTTTAAGGGTATTGAACTTACCTGACATTTTCCCAGTATTTGCAGAGTAGAATGCATGCAATCATGAGTATGAGATTTTTTATTTTCTACTTTTGCTCACTACAGATAAACCTGAGTTTACAGCTCAGCCACAAAGGCGGACAGTAAGAGAAGGAAATAACGTCAAATTATACTGTAACGCCAGTGGGAATCCAGGACCGACTTTTTCATGGACCAAAGATGGAACAACTGTTAATACGAATGCTAATCCCAGGATCACTTTATCATCGCAAAACAAGGAGTTGACTATAAGCAGTGTGACTAGAACAGACAGCGGACAATACCGATGCATTGCAACAAACGCTCGTGGGACGGTTACCTCCAATGCTGCTACCCTTGATGTGCAGTGTAAGTACTATGTTATACCATTCTTCCTTTTGTTGTTGTTCCTATATTTATTGTTGTTCTTCTGCTTTTTGTTTTTGTTCTTCTTTCCTCTTGTAGTTCTTTTTCTTGTTGTTAGTCTTGCTCCTTGTTATTCTTCGTCAAGGTCGTCGTCGTATTTGTCCTTTTCTTGCTTGATTTTCTTGTTTTTTTTTTTATAATATAAGATTGTCTAAACGCACCGGTTTGAGCTTTTATGAAAATGGCCTCAACAAAGGTGATAGACTTAGGATTTCCATGAGGTTTCTCCAATATCTAGCTTCTCCTAAAATGAAAGAAAGCAAAATCAAAATTAGTGCTGGTTTTCCTCCTCGAGTCGTTCATAGCCAAACGTCGCAGAAGAAATCGTCGGTTTCCATTGCACTGTGAAAATCCTTGAAGAAATGAACACTCTTGATAATACCCAAAAATTAGCAATACGACATTCTGACATCAAGGATTTCTTTTCAACACAATAAGTTAGATTTTTGTCCTAATCAGCAATAGAGAACTTTTTTCCGTGTTTACATAGCCTCATCTAAACGTTCGCGGGATTGAAAGAATTCTCGAAAGTTATGCAAACCCGAGACGCACTGTCTCGAATTCTCTAGCCCCCCTGCCCCCACCCTCCCTCTCCAACCCCCCCTCTCCCACCCCCACCCCCCCACCCCCTCGTGTTTAGATGAGACTATATAAACACGGAAAAAGTTCCGTCTATTGCTTAAATATTCATCATTCACCTTAGCTGTTATGTTGGTTTTTGGCGAATAGAAATAGGAATATCATTACAGTAATAACATCCAATAATTGTTGGGCAAAATTTCCTAATATTTATTCCGAAACGACTAGGATTACTGTAGGGACGTAATTCGAGTGGCGTAATTTTGTTGCTCAGATACAAATGTTAGGGTAAAATTGTAGGGCTTCCTATCTACAATTTGATCGACTTGGCAGGTATAAAATTTAACAGTGTCGGGAGGCTTAATTTAACAATGTCGCGTAGCTTATTTTACTTATGAATACATTTAGGTTAAAAAGCAAGCACACAAACAAACACTCACAGGCAGCAAAAAAGCATAAAACGTCCAAAACAGGAGTAGTCAATTTAGGAGAAATGTTCTTAATTTAGACTTAAACAGAGAAATATGTCAGCATTCTGAATTTCTGAGGTCATTGAAAACGTCTTGCAAACTGTCTGGTATTTATTCTACAAGGAAATAAGTAAAAATCTAGTTCTGTTACTTGTTGTTCTCCAGTTCGTCTTGTTGTTGTTTTTCTTCATCTTCTTCGTTGTCGTCGTCGACTTTGTCTCTCGTCGCCTTTCTTTGTCGTCGTGGACTTTGATTGTAAGATTTCTCCATTACAGATCAGCCTGAGTTTACAGTTCAGCCACTAAACCAGACCGTAACAGAAGGAAGTAACGTCACATTATCCTGTAACGCCAGTGGAAATCCACAACCGACTTTTTCATGGACCAAAGATGGAACAACTGTTAATACGACTACCAATCCCAGGATCACTTTATCATCGCAAAACAAGGAGTTGGCTATAAGCAATGTGTCTAAAACAGACAGCGGACAGTACCGATGCATTGCAAACAACAGTATTCTGTCTGCAGTTACCTCCAATGCTTCTATACTTGATGTGCAGTGTAAGTACGATAAATATTTTCTTTTTTTACATTTACTATATTCTGAAGATAAGTGGGTGGCTGGTGAATATTTCTTAGCTCTTACATTTTGCTTATGGCCTGTGGTGTTTCGTAAGCTGCAAGGTATAGCAGCTTGTTCAAAGGCAAAAAAGACGCACATAGATGGGTCACATTAACACATATTTTTTGGGCATAGGCGTAGAGTGGTGAAAGTATTTATTTATTTATTGATATATTTATTGATATATTTATTTTTTTATATATTTATTTATTATTATTATTATTATTTTTTATTATTTTTTTATTTTATACTGGGTGCTCCAGACCATGTCATATCCACCCTGTCTAGAGGAGCAGCGTCATGGAAAGTTTAATTTCTATGACAAAATGGCTGCTGGATCAACGATGCGAAAACATAAAATTAAATTTTCTAAGGAAACAATGTGCTGAGATTAAGCTGTCCCTTGAATTTCACGTAACAGATAGTGGAACAACTTGGAAACGTCGGCCCAACATGTTTGAGTTCTTATCCGTTTGGTCAGTCTTGGCTACAAGCAGACAAAGATATTGGTGAATAGCTTCCGTGTGCTAAGATTGCCGTTGTGAAGATTGATCGGCTAGGTTATTTTGTCTGTGGCAGTCGATGAAACTTTATCATTTGGAATTTCAAAGTATTACAAAAATGGATGACCCTGGCTCCTTAAGTGTATTGAACTTACCTGACATTTTCCCAGTATTTGCAGAGTAGAATGCATGCAATCATGAGTATTAGATTTTTTATTTTCTACTTTTGCTCATTACAGATAAACCTGAGTTTACACATCAGCCACAAAGTCGGACAGTAATAGAAGGAAATAACGTCAAGTTATACTGTAACGCCAGTGGAAATCCACGACCGACTTTTTCATGGACCAAAGATGGAACAACTGTTAATACGAATGCCAATCCCAGGATCACTTTAGCATCGCAAAACAAGGAGTTGACTATAACCAATGTTGATAGAACAGACAGCGGACAATACCGATGCATTGCAACAAACGCTCGTGGACGGTTACTTCCAATGCTGCTACCCTTGATGTGCAGTGTAAGTACAATGTTATACCATTCTTCCTTTTGTTGTTGTTCCTATATTGATTGTTTTTCTTCTGCTTTTTGTCTTTGTTCTTCTTTCCTCTTGTAGTTCTTTTTCTTGTTGTTATTCTTGCTCCTTGTTATTCTTCGTCAACGTCGTCGTCGCAGTTCTCCTTTTGTATCTGTTTTTTTCTTTTTTTGTTAGCATGATGAGATTGTCTAAACGCACCTGTTTTAGCTTCTATGAAAATGGCGTTAGTAAAGGTGGCAGATTTAGAATTTCCATGACGTTTCTGCAACATCAAATTTCTCCTAAAGTGGAAGAAAGTAAAATCAAAATTAGTGCTGGTTTTCTTCTTCTGGCTAAAGTGAGTCGTTAATAACCAAACATCGTAGAGGAAATCGTCGCTTTCCATTGTACTGTGGAAATCCATGAAGAAATGAAACCTCTTGGTGATACCTAAAAATTACCAATGATTCGTTCTTACATGAAGGATTTTTTTTTAATACAATAAGTTAGTTTTTTGTCCTTATTACAGATCAGCCTGAGTTTACAGCTCAGCCGCAAAGTGAGACAGTAATTGAAGGAAGCAACCCCACATTATCCTGTAACGCCAGTGGGAATCCAGGACCGACTTTTTCATGGACCAAAGATGGAACAACTGTTAATACGAACGCCAATCCCAGGATCACTTTATCATCGCAAAACAAGGAGATGACTATCGACAATGTGAGTAGAACAGACAGTGGACAATACCGATGCATTGCAAACAACACTCAAGGAGCGGTTAACTCCAGTGCTGCTACCCTTGATGTGCAGTGTAAGTACAATGTTATACCATTCTTATTTCTCTTGATGTTGTTGTTGTTGTTCTCTTTTTCTTCGACTGCGTCGACTTGCATATTAACTGTCTCGAATTCTCCCAACCCCCCTCCACAGGAACTTAGGCTAATAAATCATATGTGATGATTCATGTAATGATGCAACAGTCATAAGGAATCATATTATGGTTTGATCTGTACCCAAAACATCATAGTATGATTCTACTTTTAGCTAAATCATCGCTATGATTTTAAGAGTTGTGTTACAATCATCTCTGGAATCATAACCATGATTTTTAGTCACACAAATCACAGGTATGATGCCAAGTGGTGTGAAAATCATCTCTGGAATCATAACCATGATTTGCAGTCACACAAATCATAGGTATGATGCCAAGTGAAGTTTGAAAATCATCTCTGGAATCATAACCAAGATTTGCAGTTACACAAATCATAGGTATGATGCCAAGTGAAATGTGAAAATCATGTCTGGAATCATAACCATGATTTACTGTCACACAAATCATAGGTATGATGCTAAGTGAAGTGTTAAAATCATCTGTGGAATCATAACCATGATTTACAGTCACACGAATCATAGGTATGATGGCAAGTGAAGTGTTAAAATCATCTCTGGAAATCATAGCCATGATTTACTTAAGCAATATACCACAAGTTTCTATGGTTTATAGGCTGATAAACCACGTGGGATGTTGGAAGAACACTTGCAGAATCCCTTAATCATGAGCCACAGGCAAGTGATTTACGGATTCTGCGAGTGTTCTTCCAACATCCCACGTGGTTTATCAGCCTATAAACCATAGAAACTTGTGGTATATTGCTTTTATATAATAATCCAGAGGACACGCGCAATTTCTTTGAGTTTACTGGAACAATAAACCATAGCTGATTGACCAATCATTGCCTGCGCATTGATTTTGTTATTATATAAAATCACACGAATCATAGGCCGGTATGGGGCATGCCAATGAGATGGTTGCTACATTAGCACATAGGGAGATTTTGGTCAATGTATCAGCTGTAGTACAGTATGGCAACTGCAATATACATTGCTTTTCAGAATATAAAGAGAGAAACAAATATGCTGTTGTTGTAATAATTACATTATCATTACCATTTGCTGGTTGGGCAGGTATCACCATCTGAATGTCTGTACAGTAGCACTCTAACACATTAATAAGCTTACTACTTTGTTAGAAAAGAAAAACACATTTATTTTATTGTCATTATAATTAGCCAAAAGGACGGCAATGCAGGTTACAACAGGTCACTAATTTTTGGCATTACAGTTTCAAAACTACAGTACTAGTAAGTATTTTCTGACAGAGTAGTTTTCAATTCAGTGTCAAAAGTAATTCTCGTTTTGCTTTGGTTTTGTATTGCTTCGCTCTGTGATTGGCTAGGAAAACTCGCGCCGCTTTATCAACCAATGAGAAGCAAAACCAAAACCAATCGCGACTTGCACGCGTGTATTTTCCCATGCTTTGCGCCAACTACATGTAATTTCTTTGTATTCTGATTGGATCATTGCACTACTTACCTCTGTTGTGATTGGTCAGAGTAGTTGCTTTGGTTTTGGTTTTACGACACTCAATTGAAAACTGCTCTAATAAACAGCTATATGATGGATGACCTCAGTTGGATGCCACATACACAAACAATCCAGATGGAATTAATTTCTAGCCTAATCATGAAATGATGTTTTCACTGGTAGAGGAAAAGCCACAATATCTACCCATAATCATTAACTAAAGAAAGACCACAATGCCCTGAACAAACTACCACTTATACCTTGGAACTTTAATTTGAAAAACAGTAATTGATGCACACTATTTGCTTTTCCAAATATTTTCTGGATTTTCAGTGTAAATGGTATGCAATCAAGGTTATTTAAAAATAAATTGTACAAATTATTACTTACAACATACTTTTTGAACCCTTCTATAAGGCTGCATCTCATGTCACAGAATGAAACCGCAGAAAACCCCTTTTAAAGTAATATGTTTTACAATTCTTGTTTTCTGCAGAATAAATTGGAAGTATTGAAATGTTAAGCACTGAGATGGATGAAGTACAAGGTTACTTGTTACTGAACATAAAAAATTAGTTATCTTATGTAATACATGCAACTGGGTAGGGGGAGGGGGTACTCCCAGAAACATTAAGTGGGGGTGTGCCCACTTCCTGAAATCCTTACTCTAATTCAGAACTGACCAAACATTTAATACTCAGATACCTATTTCAAGTACACTGCTGGCAAAAACATAAGTTGAGAAGGGCTTTTGTTGATGGTCCTAATTCTAAGACTAATAGTGCACAACCATACCCTATTTCAGACCAAAATGGTCAAAATCAATACCATATTTCAGACCAAGATGGCTAAAGAATCATACCCTTTGGAGCCACAAATACCTAAAAATCCCATATCAGTGAGTATCCCCTCCCGCCCCAGATACAATGTATAACTTAAACAATGTCATGATATGTAGCAACCATACATATGCATATATATATTGTATGATAAAGATGTGGTTTGACTGAAGACCAAAGGTGGACAAACTTTTCATTAATTTTGAAAGTCTTAAAAATATTTCGCTCTTGCAAGCTGTCTTTTTAACAAAATAATTATGAGTACCTTCATAATTCTGAGCTAATACCTTCGTTCTGAGCTGCTGTACTTCAAGCAAAATAATTTTGAACAAACTTTGGCTCACAAAATGTGTGTTTCGTTAATACCATATGCAAATAAGAGGATTTTTGTTTTGTCTGTATGCAAATTTTTAGCGTCTGCTCACAGAACATCTGGCCAGTTTTTCACGGTTTTTCCAGTCAGTTTATCGGCTGCAATTTAAAAGCAGCTGTGATAGGTTATTTGCTTGTTTATTATAACAACGGCATGGACAACAGCCCTTTGAATTCTTGTTTACTGGTTTTTTATCCTTTGTTAACCACATGCGTATGCAAATTAGGGAAGCGATCAAGAAACAAAAGGTTCCGTGTAAAATATGCAGTGCAAATTTCATGAATTATACACGGGTAAATACAGTACAAATTATATTTTAATTATGCAATGCTTTTGAGTGGTAATTACCATGAATATATCCCATGAGTTTCTAGTATTTTCTTCCTATATACACAAGCCTTTAGGCAAGTGAGTATGCATGGTATATCAGGAGAAAGCTTTGCATAACTATTTTATACCATGTCACAGTAAGTACATCTCCCTACACAATCAATAGGGACTGTATGATGGCAAAGTTCAAATAAGAACAAATAAGCAATGGATTTCCTGTATTCTGATTGGCTGTATTTTCTATGGCATGGTACAGTATAATTATTCTATGAGGGAGCACTGGATATGAAAATATGAGACCAAAACGTTTTATGTTCATACAGGTAGTAACTGAAGTATAGCCCTTAAGCTCCCAAAAGTTGAAATCTGAAGCTACCCTTTTTTTGTCAAATTCTAATCTTTAACTCGCTCTCTTTCTTTTCTTTTTTTTTTTTTTTTTTTAACTATACTTCAATTACAAAAATGTTTGTGCAGAAATTTATACCAGGAACCAAAATAATGGAGGATGATGGGGAAGGGGGGCTCTGACTTTGCTTCAGAGCTGAGCTGTGTAAAAAATCAGCACTCATAATTTGGCATAGCCCTGTGGCTTTTAGTTTAAGAATACTGAATCAGTTCAGAGATAAACTCTCTTACTCAAACTCTATATATAATGAGTGGATCTATTCAGTACTACTATACTGATAGCTTGGCTTTTTTAATGTAGCTTAGTTAGTTTTGCATATTGTTTACATGTTGTCCATAATTTAAAAATTATATAAAAGCCATGCCTTGTTTCAATGTAAAGAAATGTAAGCAATTACACATATCAACATATTTGAGTCCCATCAAAGCAGCCTTAATCATTCTTCACCTTGGGTCAAAAGTGGTGACTCAGGAACTAGAACTTTGTCAGGAGGGATAGATATCGCTGAGGCCTGGTGGATGGGCACATTGGCTTCAGCCAGCCTCAGTACATCTCGGACATGAAGTTGGCTGACACCAGGCCTTTCCATGGCCTCCAGCAACATACGCCCCTTCACCCGGCGGGTGCTTGCCACCGACCTTGCCTTTTTTAGGAAAAGCCTTCTCCTGAATAGCAGGTCTTGTCTGCTATCTTCGTCGTCACTATTAGCAGGGACTGTTACCTCACAATTCCTCACTGGTGATATGTTGTAGCGTTGCTCCAAAATTTCCTTTTTGGTCAAGCCCTCCAGCCTTCCAGCTTGAAGGGCTGAATTCAATTCCTTGTCTCTTTTTTCCTAAAATGAAAGGCAGACAAGTCTTAGAATACTTGAAAAGATGTCTGCCAAAAAAAAAAAAAATGACCAGCAGAACATTCCTATCCTGTTCAATAGCCAAACAATATACACTCGCATATAACCCACAAACAGATACAGCACAGTTAAGTTCAGTTCCCCTTCTCCTTTTGTACTAGTCAACCCTCTTTATGTTATAACACTCCACAATATAACAATGGCTATATGCCCTATGAAAAAAAATTGACTTACCTGGTTGTGATGTTGTATTCTTTGTTGTTTGCCTGCTTCTCGGGGCGTTTTGAAGCCTTTCATACGAGCAAGCGCTTTTTTTCGTGTGGAACATGAGACACAGGCAATCGACAAAGAATACAACGTCACAACCAGGTAAGTCAGTTTTTTTCACAGAACTTTACCTTGAATGCCGTTTAAAACAAAACCTTAAGGAGTAAGCTTTCAATCATAGCACTGCCAACTTCGAGTAATAATTAACAGCCATTTAACATACTTGTCAGTTATTTTGAAATATATAGACTGAGCATTTTGTTCGTTTCTTGTTCTTTTAAGCTTAAGTAAAATGGTTTACCTAAAACCAGGAATCTGGAATCCAGAATCCG
Organism: Pachyseris speciosa; assembly: GCA_016490735.1. Lineage (NCBI taxonomy): Eukaryota > Metazoa > Cnidaria > Anthozoa > Scleractinia > Pachyseridae > Pachyseris > Pachyseris speciosa. The sequence continues at coordinate 60,556 of JAEMWC010001497.1, forward strand.
GAATCCGGAATCCGGAATCTAGAAACTGGAATTAATAATTAATAAGAGGGTTAAAAGAACCAAATAATAATAATGATGATGATGATGATGATGATGATGATGATAATAATAATGACTTTATTAACAGTATTTCCACTAGGTAGCTCTTCATCCGTTAATATTTAACTAAAGTTAATTACAATTAAAACAAACCTAGGAAAAACTGTTAAAAACGCTAAGTAGTTAATATTTACAGTGATAAATGATCACAAAAAAGCCTAAAATATAATAAATAATAATAATAATAATAAATAAAAATATAAAAAATTAAGAATAGTATATGTACAATTTATAATTGTGTCACTGCTTAAAGTTCCCCACACGAAAGATGTCTCTTCACACTACCACAAAAGGAGTTATACTCAGTTATTTTTCTAATAGCTGCAGGGAGCTTATTAAAAGTAGTTGCTGCCGAGTGCTGAAAAGTCCCCGACTCTCTCGGAATAAAAAGCACAGGCACAATCGAAGATCTTAAGCTATAAGACGATAGATGTCTTACAGGATGAGGTAGGTGACAGGAGTGAAGTCTTGGTCTGGGACTTGGTTTGTTCTTTCCAGTTGAGTCGATGTGGAGGAATATAAGGATAACTATTAAGAAAGACCGTATGCAGGATCATTAAATGCAACTTAAAGAGCTGATCCCTGAGATTTTACACTAGTTTAACCTTAAGAAACAAACAGGCCCATGCAGTGCAGCCCTCACTGCAGTGAGGAGCACTGGACTGGAGTGAGAAGCATTGCTATTGGGAAGAAAATCTTTCTTGGAGCAGATTAACCATGTTTATCGCCTACTGTAAAAGTAGGCCTGACCGAGTCCTCAGTTGTAGATATCCTTAACCAATCTGAAGTGGAGAGCAGCGGATTTTGCGTGCTCAAGGTTCCTATATAAAAGTTTCAAGGTATCTTGGGCAACATACTGACTTAAGTTTTTTCGAAAAAAAGAGCAATGACAGAAGACGGTACAACTGTATGAGGGTGAAAATTTTGTAAGCAAACGAAAGCGCTAAAACAATCCTCACCCAGCCCCCATAGCTATCATTTCCAGGTGGGGCATTTATAAACGTCTTTTTTTTTTTTATTTCGGAATAAATATTTTTTGTCTTCTTTTTTTCTGCAATTAATCTCTCGGATTATATTTATTTCGTGTTAGTCTCTTTTTTCCTGTATATTTAAATTTTTTTTCTTAAGTGATCTTTCTTCGTCTTTAGGAGATGTTCCGGAATGTCCCATGTTCCTCGTTTTATTGACGGCCACTCCACAAACTGAAATGTACGCGCTGATACAGTTCCCAAACATTCCAGCATGGAGTAACAGACAATGACCAATCAGGTGTAAGCGTTCCCACGCGCAATTAAGTCAAGATATGCAAAGTGATTTTTCTCTGCTTTTTGGTCACGAAGCGTTTAAAATAATACGCAAAAAATAGCTCTTGTTTTATAAAGATCTAGCTGAAATCAATAACAAAACATTGAAAACAGAAAAAGTTGCTCGAAATCAAAAAAGGTTGATCGAAAATCGAAAGTTGTTCAAAAAGTTGCCGTCAACTTGTGGACAGGCCTAACACTTTTCATTGACAAAAAGAATAAGAGAAGGTGCTTTTAATTAAAATGATTTGAATTTAAAATGTTCAAAATGCACAAAACATTGATTACTATCGTTGTGGTGTGATTGAAAGCTGTGTGCCTTAAAGGAATCAGGCGGTTTATTAAAAGCAAAACCAAGGTATTAAAATGCTGCCCTAGAAAAAACTTCATGGGCTTGATTGCTGCAAAACTCAGACTAAGTCATCATATAATTTGTTGACCATATTATTACCCAAGCGACTTCAACCTTTGTCAAAATTTTCTACCAAACTTCTTACATTCCGGATTCCGGATTCCGGATTCCATATTTTAGGTAAACCCCAAGTAAAACTTCATGAAGTTACGATGAATACACGTAAACAGCAAGGTCAAGAGGCTCTTCTCTGAAAGCAAATCAGCAAAACTTATTTATCTGACCGATCGATCAGTACATGTACTGCGTAATAGTTAACAACAAACACCTTTTACAAATTATCACCGCTTAATTGTCTTACCGTATGATCACGTTCAAATTGCGAGGGTAATAACGCCAAAGGAAGTCGCGTTTCCTGTCATGCCCAGCTCAGTTCAAGAAATTCTTTGGTTATCGGAGGATACCAGGATGCTTGTAATCAAAACTAAGGTCACTAAGGGTGCGTTTCTTTGGGAGAATCCAAGATCCGAGATTATGCGGATTCGTTACCACCAAAGCAACGAAAAATTCGAAAATGGATTTTTTCCATTAGCCGTGACAACCCGAACATGCTTAAATAATATGAAAATACGAGCAGGTAGGATAATTTCGGTTCAATTTCACGAAAAAACTCACCTTGATCGTTCCCCATGACCAAGCTAACAAAATGACGAGAATATGGCGGATTTTTACAAGACGACCGCTTGCCAAACGTACTTCATTTTGTATTCGCTCCCCTAAGAAACGCACGGATCATGAATCCTAAAAATCCGGATTTAGATTTGATCTAATGTATCCACTCGGAGGGTGGATTCTTTAGATTCATAATCCATTTTAGGATTTTAGTAAAGATACGAAAATCAAGAATCCGGATTTGGATTTTCCCAAAGAAACGCATCCTAAGTTCATTGCAATGATGCTCGACATCACAATGTACCAGATCGAAGAACCCAATCACACCCAAATCACACACTAGAGAACAATTCGTTTTTCCGACCGCTGGTCAAGGGGAACGAAGACTCTGGGTACGAGTTGTCGTTCGTTTCCTCGCGCCAAATCGGTGAAGCTTTGTGAGCTCTGCAAAAAAGCTTTCTGAGTGCTGTAATGTTGTTACTCACTTCTATATATATTTGCAGCCACGATAAATAAAGGTAAGAGACAGAATGAAAATGGGCTTAAGTAGAACCAAGCATTAACTTCAATTGTATGGCACATTTCGATTAAATCTTTCAAGGAAGTGGTTCAGTCAAGAGTTGTAAAGGTGTCAGTTTCACGACGGCCATTTCTGATTTCAGAGTGTTATGTCAAAATATGCTTACAAGTACAGTATCTGAGTAAGTAAAAAAAGAATAATAACCAGATAAATAAAGAAATCGAAGGGAGAGTTAATATTTGTATAATTTTTCCAACCTAAGAATTAAGAAACTCACTTTAAAAAAAACCGTTGGGCAATGACGTTTTCTTTTTTGTACCTCTCTAGTCATCTTTAGGTCAAGGAATGGCACGAAGTGAATTTATCTACAAGCATTTGGTTTGGCATCTTACCATCGTCAAACCGGATTTCTGCGATTCTGAAATCGCCTTGCCCTCCGTTTTGGGGGCGAAGCAGCAGTCAGCAGCTGTTGCCTTTTCGCTCTGTAAAAGCGTTTGATCCGCTGCCTGATCAAACTTGTTGTTGGACTGGACATTTCCTTGGCTTGGTACCGGCACAAGGACTTTATGTATGCGATCGTTTCCTTTACAAGGTCTTCTGATACTTCGCACCATGGGACTAGAAACAAACAAACTTAAAATGAAATTAAAATTGCAACGAGCAAAGGACAGTAATCTGGAAAAGTTCGAACAACAAAGGTCTTGGTTTCAACCCAGTTTCATGTTTAATGTACAATTTATACAGTGATCCAAAGGTACGTTTTACTCACTAAGTATTATATAAGCTTATTTGCTATGAGAATGCGCTGTTTGACTCGATACTGGGACAATTTACTAATGTTAAAATACATTAATCTAGTAATTGGGTCCGTCAGTTGAAATCTGCTTACCGTTTTTCGGATCAATTCGATCCTCGAACTCGCACCACGCATCTTTCATTGATTCCTGTAAATAGATTCAAGTATTATTGACGCTAGAAAAGTGACTATGTTTGTACTGAAATCCGATAAGGAACAGAATCGCCCGGTGCCATCTGATGCTGAAATATTGACACCAAGTAAATTGAGGAATAACGGCATAACCTGAAGATTTTGTAGTTCACTTCTCTGGAAGTCTCTAGATGTAATACTAATCCGAAAATCCATTTTCAAGTTTTCCATATAAGCTTACGTGCTTTAATGTCTCCACGAGCTTAATCAGGGGCACCCAACGACAACTTTCGGTAGATATCTGTTCGGTGGAGGGTAATTCGCCTTGGGTTTTCGGCGTCGATTAAAGAGTGCACTCGGATTTTCGTAACTAAAACGTGGCCTAAAATATTCGCAGTGGGGCAGTCATAGCCCCTGAGATTTTCGGAAAGGTCGTACTTGCTGTGTTCGGCAGTCAAAAACGTTACCTAGCATTTTCGGAAAGAAAATAGTTCCCTAGAAAGCTCGTGGAAAGTTCATTTCAGCTTGCATTTTCTCAAAGGAAGATTTTGTTCCCTAACATTTTCGGGCAATTAAACTTTCAGCTAGGGAATCCGAACAGATGAACTTTTTCTAGCTTATAAAAACATCACTTTAAACAGACTTCAAACAAACAAAACATAAGGTACTTGAAATGCCTTTCTACAGCTTTTGGTTGATTTGGCTCGTTGGGTGCCTCTGCTTAATCGACACACCAATCGCTCATTTTGAAATCAATCTATTCTTCTCAAATTTTCACTACAAAATCTTTTGCCGAATCACGGCTAAAAGATGACCTCAGACTGTAAGCAATTGATTTGTTATTACTTTCGCATTTTGCGCCATGTTTGTTCCAATTTAAAAAGGGCAGCTATTAAAGACAGTCATCGGTCTCTTATTTAAGTTATTTATTTAATAATTTTCGTATTCGCTTTCACTTAGAAACATGTATAAAGAGTTTCTCGATAAAAATCTGCGTCGTTTCAAGCTAATATTTGCAAAGGTTGAAATAAAGTCTTGAGAGACAATGAGTTATTTTCGCAGAAATGTTGGTTTTTTTGGTTTTGCTCGGTTTGTTTCACCTTGTGGCTTTTGTGCGTGTGTGTGTGTGTCTGTGTTTTATATTACGGTGTAGAGCTGGTCTCTTATTCCTAATTTTAAGAATAATCAATTGTTTTGCAAAATTTTGGGCCTATAAGCTGAAATTTAGTGTAACATTTCAACAAGCTAATAGCTTGTTGAAATGTTACACTGTTTTGCATTTCGCATTGAACGCTTGCGAACGGCTACTTGTAAAAAGAAGCCACAATTTTACTAACTGCTTACCAGAGGAATGGCTTCAGAAGGTGCTACTTCCTGCAAAAAATTAACATTTCAAAATTACGTATAATAGAAGCCTTTTAGGTGCAATTTCGTGAAATGTTGTAAACCATTAAAATGTAACTGAAATGCGACAAGTGTGCAACTTCTCACCTTTGGTCGTACTGTCTCTACTATGAATGACTGGAACAAATTCTTCGCTGCAGAGTCATTCAGAATGGCTTGTACCAGTTTTTCCGGTGTTTGATTGACATCCATGATAAATTAAACTCAGAATTTTTTTTCCTGACGAAAACAGTGTAACCAAGTCACTAGTAGCCGAGACGAAAAAAAAAACCATTTGCGCCGTTCGGCCCGCGGTTCATCAATTTCGCGCCACTTTATTCGTGAACTTCCGTGATTGGCTTCCTCGACATGGTGCTGTGCTACCATTGGCTAATAGGAAATGGTCACGCAAGCTCAAGTTGCCAAAAACTACGCATGTTGCGAAACAGCGAGGGCATCGTCAGTTGCAACTTGTACTCTGTTACGATTTGGTCGCACTGTATGCAACCTTGAAATGGTTTATTAAGCTGATTTGTTTTACAAACCAGAAACTGTTAAATTTTATTAAATTTTTTTTCGGAGCGGAGAATGTCGAAAAGAAAATGCTTCTGTGCTGACTGCGATGGGAAATTACGCTCATGGAACACAGTTAAACGGCACCGTACTCTGTACGCAACTGGTAAGTCTTTTTTCTTGTTGTTCGCCTCGTCAATTTATAGTGCAAAGTATTGAAAATATTTTAATGAAGGATTGAGGGGAAATTCTGGGACTGGGAGGGTAAATGATTTTATGGGGTCAAAGAGCAAGTGGCAAAATTTCTTATACTTAGTATAACAAGTTGACATGTATCTTTGAAAGGGGATGCTGGTCATAAAATAATTATATTATTGTTATTCTGTGTTATGTTTGATTTGAATGGCTAGTGTGAATATCCATGTAATCAGACGGTATTAATGATTATTTTTCTTTGGAAATGCTTTCTTTTTTATTGGTTTTGACATAAAAAAAATTATCTTCCATGCATAGTTAAAAGACTGAATAGCTAGGAGTACATGAATATACAAATTCACCCCAAAAAATTGCTCATCTAACAATATTTTTCCTACATGTGTAAAATGTTTTACATGTCCATAACAAAAGGGCTCAATTTAAAAAATTCTCTCTTACATGTTTGAATTGCTCAGAACAAACTTCATGAACTCACTGAGCATCATTGCCAACACTGTATTTAAAATCCTTTCTCTTTACATGAAAAGCATTAATTCTATCCCAATTGCTCTTAGAGGGTAGTACTGCTAGCTAGAAAGGTTAAATGATTTTATGGGGTCAAGAGCAAGGGGCAGAATGTTTTTATACTCAGTCTAAAAACTTTACATGTATCTTTCAAAGGGGAGGCTGGTCATAAAATAATTCGTGAACATTGCCACCTCATGGGTCATTCGGTGGATTCCAGTAAAACGAAAGTCCTTGCCATGGAAAGTAACACTTTCAAACGCTGCATAAGGGAGGCAATTGAGACAATTACGTAATCCCTCCTTGAACAGAGACAATGGCTTGTTATTCAGTGTTATGTTTGATTTGAATGGCTAATGTGAATACCTATATGATGGGATGGTAAAACTCTTCTTTGAAAATGCTTTCCTTTCAAATATTTGTTTTGGTATAATTATCCTCCCCACATAGTTAAAAGACATTGCCTTGCCTTATTTTACAGTATATAAATGTAAGAATATGTACTTATTGACTGAGTGGGAGGGCCAGACAGGGAAATATTTGGCTAGTGGTCATACGGCCATTTAGCGGTCATTGCATGCAGTCATTTGGCTAGTGGTCATACAATCTGTACGGACTGAGCACAGCGAGGTCTGTGCACCATGACCAAGAGCCAAATATTTTCCTGTCCGGCCCGACCTGATTCAGTCAATAAATGTTTTATCATATGGTCTTTTTAGACTCTTCATGAGCACATGGAAGATGAGAAGTTATTTGTACAAAAAGTCGACAAATTTGGACAGAAAATCCTCTAAAAATCCTCTAAATTTGTATTGCTCAGGCCATGTGGCTTTCTTCGGCCCTGCTTGCACTAAGGCATACAGCCCTCATGCAGGGATTTTCTCAATAGGTCACAATGAAAGTGTGACGGGGCATACAGGTGATGATAAATAAAATGATAGTACTGGGATAAGATAAGATAATCATAAGAGCTAGTGAAGCCAGACAGCCAGTTAATGTGTAAATTGCAGGTCAGCAAGACGCTGCAAACCCCCCCCCCCCCCCCCCCCAACACAAACACACAACAAACATGTTCATTTAGCAATTTCTTTTTTTTTACATGATTGTGAAAATTTTTCAGAACAAACTTAATTAAGTCAATCACTGAGCCTCCTTGCCAACAGGAAGTACTGGAAGGTTAAATGATTATATGGGGTCAAAGAGCAAGCCTGGGCAAAATTTCTTATACTTAGTCTAAAAAGTTGATTTACTCACTGCTGCTGCTGGTATTGTTTCTGATCAATGGTTTAGATATTCTGACAAGCAAAAACTCAACCTTTTTCTCATTAGCTCAACTAAGCTGACAAATAGTGAAAACACTGAAATCTTCTCACAATTGTTCAGCACTTTAGAAAAGAGTCTAACTGTTTTTCCTTTTCTTTTTCTAGTCATAAGTAACTTAAAACTTGTGTCTGTGTCCATGTCAGTCCTATGTTGTATGCTTATTGAGCTTATTGAGCTCTTGGGGTGAACATGTAAAGAATGTGTTTAAATAAAAAAAAGTTGACATGTATCTTTGAAAGGGGAGGCTGGTCATAAAATAATATTATTGTCATTCAGTGTTACTGTATGTTGATCTGAATGGCTTTCTTGGAATTTATCCATTTATCTTTGTGCTGGTGTTATTTACCGTGTATAAATAAAGTGTATGTATGTATGTATGTATGTATGTATGTATGTATTCACTGTTGTTTGATTTGAATGGCTATAGTGTGAATACACATATAATGGGATGATAAAATTCTCCTTTGAAAATGCTTTCTTTTTTGATTTGGCATATCCTCCCAACATAGTGAAAAGACATTGAATAGGGGTGCATGCATACACAATTTATTGAAGACAAAATTGCTCTTTTAACAATTTTTTTTTACATTAGTGAATTTTTCAGAACAATCTTAATAAACTCAATCACTGAACCCTGTTCCCAACACTTTATTTAAAATCCTTTCTCTTTTTAAAGAAAATAAATAGCATTAAATAAATTTTATCCCAATTACTTTTAGTAGGAAGTACTTCCAGGGAGGTTAAATGATTATATGGCATCTGCAAAGGGCAGAATTTTTTTTATACTCATTCTAAAAAATTGACATGTATCTTTCAAAGGGGAGGCTGGTCATAAATAATTATTTTGTTATTGTTATTCAGTGTTACTGTATGTTTGATCTGAATGGCTTTCTTTGGAATTTATCCATAACAAAATTGCTCATTTAACATTTTACCCATCTATACCAAAAATGTTCATTTGAAAAGTTTTTGGAGTGCACCTGTGTGAATTGCTCAGAGCAAATTTTCATAATGAACTCAATCATCCAGGTTCCTTGCCAACACTTTAGTTAAAATCCTGTCTCATTACTTGAATAGCATTAATTTTATCTCAAATAGCACCATTCCTCACAATGGGAAAAGTGTCAAGAGGGTATTTTTTTGTACATCATAGCCACTTTATGTGAAGTTGTCAGGACCATTTAGTATAATGCCATTCTTTGGATGGGCAGACACATTCCAAATTGAGACAATCATTTAGCACAGTAATAAATTATGCATGGGTCTTCCCCCTATTATATTGGTGAGTTTGCTGGGACAGTTTTACATGTTTTACCCCTCAGTATGAAAGTTAGTTGTTAAGCTTTGGTCAGTTCTTAAAGCTGAGTGTCATCACTGTGTGGGTGGCCTTTAGAAAGGAGGATGTATTTATTTTTTTCCTTTGACTGGAACTCATTATTTTTTAGGGTTTCTCTGTTCATATGTTTTTAGCTGCCTGCCAATTATGATTTCATGGTATGGTAGGCAGGCATCCTCATTACCATTTGGGTCTTTGTCTGCTGTCATCCAAGTTGGTTGCTTTGAATGTTCATACTTAGGTGGCTCATTTAATTTATGGCCTCTTCACAATCCTTTTTGTTGGCAGCCAACTATGTTTCTCTGCATCCCACTCAGGTCACCTTAATAATAGTTGAACTGTGGGTTGAATTTCCATTGTAAAAATCAGTTAGGGGTGTCTTTACTCTGTCATGATCTGTAAGTCCCACTCTAGCTTAGCCACGTTTGTAAATACTGCCAGTTGGGATTCTTGGAATTATTTGGTTGGTGTATTTGCTTGGCCCCACTAGCCTCTGTGTGCTATAAATACTGCCAAGGGTAAATAACTATTATTATTATTTTATTTAGTCATTAGTTATTTACGTTTGCCTGATTTTCTTGACTTGCAGATTTCCATACCAGCAGCTCATGATCAGACACTGACCCAAAAATTGTTTATGCTTGTATAATAAAAGTGACTAGATCGTCAACAACCTATTATCTCATCTATTTATTACAACTCCGATTTTCACATACCTTTTTTTTTTCTATGTCTTCTAAGTCTTGAAAGTCAGTATTGAACATCACTCCAAAAAGTTGACCTCGACATATGCACAGGTCAAAACTCAACAGTCACTCCATTTCAGTGAGTGGAAAAAATAACACTCAATGGCATAATAATATAGACGCCAAAGTGAAGCACATAAACCTCTCACCTAGCTTTGTTGGGTTTTCATTACCAGGTTACTAAGTCATACAAGATGGCTAGTTGTTTACAACTTCGTTCTTTTGTGTTTTGAGTTTTTTTTTTTCAGCATAAAAAGGTTCCAAACATTTGCTTAAAGTTACAAGGTTCATTGAAATACCTTTATGTTTAAGGAGTGGCATGAATTTGAGACTGAAGTGTGTCACTTGATTGATGCAATTTTTTCTCCATGGAACGTTTTTACAACAAACTGCTAAGGATTTTGAATTTAGTTTATACACCATGAATAATTATATTAGTGAAATCTCAACTTTTGGTCTCAAAACATAGGGTCGACTTATACACAGGTTTGACTTACTAGCTTATACATGGGAAATATGGTAAAGGTGATGCAATAGTTAAGTTACAGCAGCTTTACATCACACTGCCCATTGTTTTCTTGGACCACATTATACTAATATTGTAGATTGGTATCCTTTATTTTAAGACTTACAAAATGCAGTCCAGGGAAAATCAATCACTGGTTCATATTTAGAAAATTGCATTCAGGATAAATAGAACATTCAGGAAATTTGAAAAAATAGTGCAAGATTTTATTTAAAACAGTAATTTAGCATAACATTTCTGCACAGTTTTTAAACAGTCCTTTTTTAAGCAAGGGTAACAGCATGGACATTTCATTTTAAAAATTTGAGTGAGGTTTAATGACGAATACCTTTGATATGAAAACAGAATTACATCATTATATTTCAACTGAAATTAATTGGGGGTTGCTTAGGTGACAGGCTAAAGTTCAGGTCACATTCCACAGGACAACTATAGGTTACTGTACTACAGATACATGTAAATAAAGAAGCCGAAAACTCTCTCTTGGCCCTAATCACTATCCAAAATTTTGTTTTTTATTACACCCATTTTGTATTCACTAGTAATCCTTGCAATCTGATTGGCTCTCAACAGTGCAAATTTTTACTCTAAATTGCATCCTTTCTGTAACTCATCAAAATAAAAGTGAAATAATTCTAACCTATCAAATTTCGTGGATAAACAAATATTAATAGTAACAAAAAACTGTGTGATTTCAAAATGGGTGTAATAAAGTGGTAATTGAACTTCATGTCATGCAATTTTGGTCTGAAATCATACTTGTGATTGCAAATCAAACTTGCGCTGCATGCTTGTTCAATTTTGAAATCAGGCATATGATATCAGACCAAATTGCACTCCACTCAGTTCAATTACCATTTTAAATGGAGGATAGAAACTGTTTGGCTTGGTTGCCAACCCTGTGACCCATGGAATGTGACTTGTATCTTACCACTGAGGTATTTTTTCTCTTTGGGGGAGACAGAATTGAGCATCGCTCTCTACGCTTCTTGTCGCTGGTGAGCGAGAAGACCTGTGGTATCCATGGTACCTGTATTTTAGTCCTGGCAGGTTGCTGGCTTTAGAGCATTGCTAAGGTGAACCAGGATTTATGCTCCACGTTTTAGTCCACATACTTGGGCATCTTCAGAAAATAATTCCAAAACTTCATTTCAGCCTTGATTTAGCCTCAAATTAATTTATTTACTGAACAGACCCTGAATGAACATTCTTTCTGGTTTAACCTTAACCAGCTTTGGAGCAACTGGGCCTTGAATTACAGTGAAATTGTACAGGTATATATATTGACTTTATGTATTTATTACAGTTGTATAAAAGCCAATTTCAGGTTTGATATTTCATATATAGTGTATTAAATAAGTGTCTACATTCATGTAATTAATGTGACAGGACTTGATCCAACAATTCTTCTCTTGAATAAAGATATGGACAATAAATCTGAAGTCTTTTGATGTGTATCATGAGCTTGCTTGATGTAATAACGTTATATTGATATTCACGCTGGTGATTCCATAGAAGTTTTGAACTCTATTTTTAAGCAAATATTTTGTTTTTTATTTTGTTTCAGTAAACCAACATGACTACTGGTCACATAAGCAAACACTCTACTCCAAATAATGTTATGCATAAAAAATGATTCAAGAAATGATACGTTATATTGGCACAATGCATTGTGTATGATGCATTGTATCATAGATATGATTCCTGAAATGATGCCATGTTAACACATGACACCATGGTTATGATTCCATACATGATTCCACGTGTACACATTGCACCACGCCTATGATTGTGAGCTGATCACTTTACGTGCATTGCATCATAGATATGATTGCTGAAATGATGCCATGTTAACTCATGACACCAGGGTTACGATTCCATGTGTACACATTGCACCATGCCTATGATTGTGAGCTGATCACCATACATGCATTGCATCATAGATATGATTCCTGAAATGATGCCATGTTAACACATGACATTAGGGTTATGATTCCATACATGATTCCATGTGTACACATTGCACCATGCCTATGATTGTGAGCTGATCACCTTACATGCATTGCATCATAGATATGATACCTGGAATGATGCCTTGTTAACACATGACATCAGGGTTATGATTCCATAGTTGATTCCATGTGTACACATTGCACCATGCATGTTATTGTGGGATGATTTTATTTGCCAACATAACAGCATAATTATGATCTGTTATGATTCAAAGAGCACTGAAGAATCATCACATGAATCATCAGCTATGATTCTTTAGCCCGAGTTCCTGTGCTCGTTTTTATATGAGGCTATGTAAACACGGAAAAAGTCCTCTATTGCTTAATTATTACAGATCAGCCTGAGTTTACAGTTCAGCCACGGAATCAGACAGTGAGAGAAGGAAATAACGTCACATTACCCTGTAACGCCAGTGGAAATCCAGAACCGACTTTTTCATGGACCAAAGATGGAACAACTGTTAATACGACTACCAATCCAAGGATCACTTTATCGTCACAAAACAAGGAGTTGACTATAAGCAATGTGAATAGAAGTGACAGCGGACAATACCGATGCATTGCAAACAATACTCGTGGAACGGTTAACTCCAATGCTGCTACCCTTGATGTGCAGTGTGAGTACAATGTTACACCATTCTTCTTGTTGTTGTTCCTATACTTACTGTTGTTCTTCTGCTTTTTGTCTTTGTTCTTTTTCTTGTTGTTATTCTTGTTCCTTGTTATTCTTCGTCAACGTCGTCGCCGTATTTCTCCTTTTGTTGCTTGATTTTCCTTTTTTTGTTAAAGATAAGATTGTCTAAACGCACCGCTTTGAGCTTTTATGAAAATGGCGTTGACAAAGGTGGTAGACTTAGAATTTCCATGAGGTTTCTCCAATATCTAGCTACTCCTAAAGTGCAAGAAAGTAAAATCAAAATTAGTGCTGGTTTTCTTCCTCTGCCTAAAGTGAGTCGTTCATAGCCAAACGTCGCAGAAGAAATCGTTGGTTACCACTGTACTGTGAAAATCCTTGAACAAATGAAGACTCTTGATGATACCCAAAAATTAGCAATAAGACATTTCTGACACCAAGGATTTCTTATGAATACAATAAGTTAGATATTTTTCCTTATTACAGATCAGCCTGAGTTTACAGCTCAGCCACAAAGTCAGACAGTAACTGAAGGAAGCAACGTCATATTATCCTGTAACGCCAGTGGGAATCCAGTACCGACTTTTTCATGGACCAAAGATGGGACAACTGTTAATACGAACGCCAATCCAGGATCACTTTATCGTCGCAAAACAAGGAGTTGACTATAAGCGATGTTGGTAGAACAGACAGCGGACAATACCGATGCATTGCAAACAATGCTCAGGGGGCGGTTAACTCCAGTGCTGCTACCCTTGATGTGCAGTGTGAGTACAATGTTATACCATTCCTATTTCTCTTGATGTTGTTGCTGCTTTTGTTCTTGTTCTTCTTCTTGTTGTTCTTTTGTTCTTCTTCTTCTTCTTCTTCTTCTTCTTCTTCTTTGTGTTTTGTGGGTTTTCTGTTTTCTTTCATTTTTATCGAGATACGAGTGGCTAAACGTACCTGTTTTAGCTTCCATAAAAATGGCGTTAGTAAAGGTAGCAGACTAAAGACGAAGACGAAGTAAAATCAAAACTAGTACTTTTTTTCTTCCTCTTGCTAAAATAAGGCGTTTATAACCAAACCTCGCAGAACAAATCGTCGGTTTCCATTGCACTTTGAAAGTCCTTGAAGAAATGAATGTTCTTGATGATACCCAAAACTTGCAATGAGATATTTGTGTAATGGAGGATTTTTTTTTGTATAAAATGAGTAAGATATTTTTCCTTATTTCAGATCAGCCTGGGTTTCCAGTTAAGCCACAAAGCCAGGCCGTAAGTGAAGGAAATAGTGTCACATTATACTGTAACGCCAGTGGAAATCCAGGACCGACTTTTTCATGGACCAAAGATGGAACAACTGTTAATACGAATGCCAATCCCAGGATCATTTTATCATCTCAAAACAACGAGTTAACTATAAGGAATGTGACTAGAACAGACAGTGGACAATACCGATGCATTGCAAACAACACTCTGGGGACGGTTAACTCCAGTGCTGTTACCCTTGATGTGCAGTGTAAGTACAGTGTGATACCATTCTTCTTCGTTTTGTTGTTGTTGGTGTTGTTGTTGTTCTTTTTCTTCTTTCCTCGTCTTGGTCTTATTCTTCTTATTATTGTTTTTTATTCTTCTTCGTCGCCGTCGCCGTCGCATTTCTCCCTTTGCTATTTGAGTTTTTTTCTTTTGTTTTTTCTCGAGGTAAGAGTCACTCAACGTACCTGTTTTAGCTTGCGTGAAAATTGCTTTAGTAGAGGTGGGAGACTCCAATATCTAGTTTCAGCGAAAGTAGAGCAAAGTAAAATCAAAATTCGTGTTGGTTTTCTTCCTCGTGTTAAAGTGAGTCGTTAAGAGCTAAACCTCGGAGAACAAATCGTCGGTTTCCACTGTACTGTGAAAATCCTTGAAGAAATGAAATCTCTTGATGATACACAAAATTTGGAATGAGACCGTATGACTCAAGGATTTTTTTTAATAAAATGAGTTAGATTTTTTTGCTTATTACAGATCAGCCTGAGTTTACAGCTCAGCCACAAAGTGTGACAGTAATTGAAGGAAGCAAGGTCACATTATCTATTAACGCCAGTGGAAATCCAGGACCTACTTTTTCATGGACCAAAGATGGGACAACTGTTAATACGAACGCCAATCCCAGGATCACTTTATCATCGCAAAACAAGGTGTTGACTATAATCAGTGTGCATAGAACTGACAGCGGACAATACCGATGCATTGCAAACAACACTCAGGGGACGGTCAACTCCAGTGCTGCTACCCTGCAGAGTAAGTAATATGTTATATCATTCCTCTTCTTTTTGTTGGTGTTGTTGTTGTTGTTCTTTTCTTCTTTCCTCGTCTTGGTTTTATTCTTCTTATGGAACAACTGTTAATGCGAATGCCAATCCCCGGGTCACTTTATCATCACAAAACAAGGAGTTGACTATAAGTAATGTGAGTAGAACAGACAGCGGAGAATACCGATGTATTGCAAACAACAGTATTCGGTCTGCAGTTACCTCCAATGCTTCTACACTTGATGTGAAATGTAAGTAAGCTAACCATGTTATGGCTTCTTTTCCGTATGCATTGAAGACAAGGGGGACTTGGTGAATTATTCTTTGAAACTTTCTTTCCATTCGGCGGCCCTTACAAATCTCTTGCTTTTCTGTGCTTTCAACAGTTGATCCCTCCAAACAAGACAAACCAGCCGGACGAACAGAGACGAACAAAGCTGCTATCTATGGGCCAGTGATTGGAGTCCTAGCAGTGCTGTTAATTTTAGTTGTAGTATGCTGCGCAATAAAACGGAGAAGAAAACAGAGAAGTAAGCTAAAAGAAAAATAATTCATTTCTAGTGTTTCTATAAGACATGACCTAAGTTGGCAGTAATGCTTATATGTATGTATGTATGTATGTATGTATGTATGTATGTATGTATGTATGTATGTATGTATGTATGTATGTATGTCTGTATGTATGTATGTATGTATGTCTGTCTGTCTGTCTGTCTGTCTGTATGTATGTATGTATGTATGTATGTATGTATGTATGTATGTATGTATGTATGTATGTATGTATGTAGACAAGGTTAATTTGGGAACAGAAATCAACACAACTAAGTAATTAAGTGAAAATGTGGCTCAGCCAGGAATCGAACCTGGGTCTCCAGATTACCGGTCGGATGCCTTAACCACTAGGCCACTGAACCAACCACACTAGGCAGACATATTTTTACTGTACAACACATACACAGTGTGGCCTTCTGATAGTAAGGTTCGAGGAGACAATTTCACTCATTTTCTGCAATCAGGATCACGTCACTACTCCCCGGTCGATCGGCGATGCACGGCCAAATCCCCCTGCAAATTAATTAAGTACAGTAAGGTAGGGAGGGGATATATTAGCAACTGATTGCCTTAAGGACGGTGCCTCCTATTGCTAGTGCGCATTCGTTCTGCGCACCACGCAACCATCTTATCTTTCGCGATTACTCGCGCGATTTCCCCAGAAGATTGGCTGTCTACACCAAAAACCCGTAAACGAAAGCGTTATTGTGGTGTGTTTTATGAAATTACGCTGAATCACGCCGGGAAAAGCAATTGAAGTGAAGTGGGAAATAATATAAGACTTCAGCTTAATCAAAACATATCGCTGTATAAACTGATTCAAAGGAATCGCTTAAAAAAGTCATGTGCTACACATATCGGTTTAATACACAACAAATCCGTTTCGGTTTTATTCTTTTATTTTATTGCTGTTTCAACAATAATAAAAAGAAAGATGTTTTCATCGGACGTAAGATATAACATAACACGATGTCTTAACTTCGTAACTGATGAAAAGCTTGAACTTAATTGGCCTGAATAACGGACTGCGAAAATCAGAAGCAAGGAATCACGAATACTGGCTCTCAAACTGCGTAGTTTTTATGCATTTCAAAACTCCTTCCAGAAAGATAATACAACCACAAGAAACGACTGCGAAAGTAATTGACAAAACTACAAAACGTGATCCTTTAATACGTACGTGTTTGTCTTCCACTTCGCCAGAGCCTAAAAGGGCAAGTTATAGTGGAAAAAACTTTGAAATTTACGCAAAATGCACATCTCAAAACGTCTTCGAATTTTCTCTTAGCATTCAAAGCCGTCTTCATTGAAAAAATGTCCTCAAATTCGCGAAGAATCAAGAAAACTTTTTTGTTCCAGCATGTGTCGCCATACCGGATATCCCAGCATGCCCAAGGAAAAGACATGCAAATATTTCACTTACTAGGGAGGGGGTAGAGCAAAAATTGTCTCAAGTCCCCAAAACAGCGCCTTAAAAGTAGAAAATAACCAATTTAGCTCTAAAAAACGCATGGTGACCCCACTTTTTACCTCACAAAACGAAAGTGGTAAACCTACTCAACACATGGTCTTTTTTTCGTAGTTCGCAAAATATATTTAGCCTGTGTTTTTGCTCAACTAAAAGGGAGCAGTCAGGGCCAAAAATGCCTCCAATGCAATGATTTTGTAATAAATACCACATAAAAAGTAGTTCTTATATCACCAGTTGTTATGTGTTTCAAAGCTTGTGGTTTGTTGTTGCCTTGGTATATGTAAACAGGAATTCTAAGGAAATGTTCAGAGAAATATTTCTTCTTTTCTTTTTTGCGAAAAAAAATACTAAGTCTCTATTTTTTGCAGCTTTGGACTTAATTATCTCTGAAAAATGCACGGTTACCCCCTATTTTCTTTTCAATTTTCGTTAGCCCTTACCAACATCTACATTTTAGCATAGCGATAATCCGCGAAAAAATATCTTCGTATTAAGAGGCACCGTCCTTAATTACTTAGGATCACCAGCCTATTCCCGTTTGGATGGCGATTCATTAGGGATTTCTGAGAAATACAAACAGACAAGGTTAATTTGGGAACAGAAATCAACACAACTAAGTAATTAAGTGAAAATGTGGCTCAGCCACGAAATCGTTAAAGTTGCCTGATGAGTGTGGTCATATAATTTTGAACCATACGAAACAGCACTGTCGCAATAAAACGATGATTACTCCTGAAGCCTGAACTCCTGTGAAGTTATAGTCAATGCTCCTCAATCAAATGAGTTGAGCGCTCTACGAAATACATTCTACCCAAGAAACAAGTATATATATATATATATATATATATATATATATATATATATATATATATATATATATATATATATATATATATATATATATATATATAGACGGTTGAAGGCCGCTTCCTGGGCCAACGAAAGATGTAGAAACAAAAGGATCACTGATGATTCACAGTCCTTATTCGGCGAATGATAAAAAACAGTTAAAAAGACCGAAAATGGACAACTTTTGGTTCAAAAAAGATAAAAATTTAAAAATTTATGATTAAAAAACGTTTCGGTCTCTCGACCTTCGTCAGTTACAAACAGAATGTTAAAAACCTACGACTTAAATACACTTTCACAACAATGGTTACAAATTACATACAAGTTACGTAACTCAGACAATGATAGTGGTAACAAAAATAAAACGAAAAACAATAGGTGTACAAAAAGTATGAATCAACTACGGTAAATTAACAGAATTCGGAATAACAATAATAGAACTAGTGATAAATGTTATGTAATTGTCGCAGCGCAACAGGTTCCCCATCTAGGGCCTCTGAATCATAATACCTGTCAGTATCATAACAAAATCCCTAAAGAGGGCCTTTAAACAATAAGTAATAATTTCCCAACAAAGAGCCTTTGAATGACCTGGCTAGCACAAAAATAACAGAATCCCCAAAAGAGGGCCCCTGAGCGCTGAAACAACTACAAGTGCTAAATATTACAATTAATGAGTCGGTACACACTGACTTGTTAAAATATATAAAAATAAATACACTGCCAATACGCACCTTTTAACATTCTGTTTGTAACTGACGAAGGTCGAGAGACCGAAAAGTTTTTTAATCATAAATTTTTAAATTTTTATCTTTTTTGAACCAAAAGTTGTCCATTTTCGGTCTTTTTAACTGTTTTATATATATATATATTACTTATTGTTTAATATATATATATATATATATATATTAATATATATATATATATTACTGTATATGAAGGGAACCCTAACCCTGTACACCCCAAATAATCATATTTTAATTGAATAGATGTTTGAAAGAAAATTTGCCCTGAGTGGAATTTGAACCCACGTCCCCCCGTATACTAGTCGGGTGTGATGACCACTACACCATCAGGACAACCATGCTGGCAACTCGGCAATCGAAGATGTGATTTACGTGATCGAAGACGTGTTTTATCAAGTTTAAATCACGAGGCGCAGCCGAATGTTTTAGGACTTGATGAAACACGAATTGCGAATTTATTGAACGGCTTAAAAAGCTTTACTATGCATCTATCCATTCTTACACTAAAATTTAGATTTGGGGTTATTTTGCCCAAGAGAATCGGATGTAAAATTTAGCCGTGTCGTTATCAGATATAAAGACACTCATTAAAAATGAATTTCTTTTGTATTTCCTTCATGAATTATTAATGCATTTTTAAGGACAATTAATTACACAGTTTGTGTTATTGACTGAGTTTATCTGTTCTTACATTTCAGATCGAAATGCGTATAGGTAAGTTGAAATTTATCTCTTGAATTGTAATTTTAAAATGTTTGGTCAAAATCCTTAAAACCAATCTTGGTCTTCTTTCATTTTTTCATTTCCTTTTGTTATCTCAAATTCAATAATTATTACTAGTAATAGTTCACACTAAAACTGCCCTCGCTGTTAATAATAATAGTACATTTTGTATTGCTGTTTACTGATATTTATACCGTTTGGTGCTTGTGGGAAAACATAAGATTTGTCATTCATTTGTCATTCTCGGGGCAAGGTGAGAAAATTCTCAAAATTTTTGCTCATTTTCTGAATTCTATTTTCGAGAAACCGTGTGGAATTTATTCTTGTGTAGTTGATTGTATAGTTTTCTCACCTTTCCGCGAGAATGACCGGACTGACAAATGAATGACAAATCCAAAGTTTTCCTACAAGGAACAAACGGTATGAATATAAGTAAACAGCAATACAAAATGTACTGTTCGAGGTACAAACTTGCTAAGGGAGTGTTTACATGATACCGGGGCGACTTTCACCCCGGCGCGAGTTCACTCCGGTTCCCTCTTGCAGCTCTGTATTCGTTTACATGATACCGTCGCGAGATTTTGCACCGGAACGAAAATTCTCGCTCCGGTGCAGAAACCGGGGTGAACTCGCTCCGGTGCGACATGGCATTTTTCGGTGGTATCATGTAAACGAATACAGAGCTGCGAGAGGGAACCGAGTGAACTCGCGCCGGGACAAAAGTCGCCCCGGTATGAACCTCACCCCGGTATGAAACTCGCGCCGGTGCGAGTTTTCTCATGTTAACAGCCCCTAAGTAAACTGACTGGGTTTCACGTTAAACGTGACTGGGTTTCAACTTTACAGCTGACTTTTAATTCGGCTGTGCACCTCCAACGTCTAACAAAACTTGCTTGTTGACTGAGTCTTTCAGTGGAAGTGATTTGTGTCTGACAAATCGTAGTTTTGGAATAGGTTTTGCGCTGAGTCTTTCAGTCAATGGAAAAGATTTGTGTGCCTAAGTCTTTCAGCTGCTCTCAGTCGCTGGAAAAGACTTGTGCCGGGAATGTTTCTCTCTCACAGTTCGCAATTTTGGATCAGTTCTCCAATCCCGCAAGCTTCTGCTTCAAAGGCCGCAAGATTTCTTATTCCAAAAGTATAACCGGCAATTTCTTCAAGTCTTCTTCTTAAACTAAAACAACTTAAAAAGTCAAAACCTCGCCTACCTCGACAAACCATGTGCTTCTGTATTCACAAATGCTATTCCACATGTATTTAAAGCAGTGACGTCTATATTACCCACACCTCCGTTCGGCTATTATTATTGATGCACGTCATCAACTCCCGGAACCTCAAGCGAGCTCAAATGGTTGAAACGTTATCAAATCACAGAACCTCAAGCGCACTCAAATGGTTGAAACGTTATAAATTCCCAGAACTTCGAGCGCGCTCATTTCAGCCAACTTGTGATTTCGTCCGGTATATAGATTTTAAATCACTGTTAAGTAATTGTATTTATAAAATATTTAAGATAGTACGCGCCTACTCATTGGTGTGTTTAGATGAGAGTATGTAAGCACGGTTGTGACGTTTCGCTCTCTGTGTTTCCCGGTACAATTTGAAAACATTTCAAAGCTTTCGCAAGACTCGTAAAGCAATTTCAAGTACAAATATTAAGGAAATGGAGAAAGAATTGCCAAATTTCGATTTGGGGTTTAGCTATCTCTTCCCCCGTGAGCCCGAGGAAAGAAAGCAAAAGAAAAACCACAGCGCTTTGCCTGCCTCGATGATCCTGAACTAAACGACCTAAAGCGAAGCTAAGAGGACGAAATATGCAACTGACAAAATAGGCAACAAACGTTTTTAAGGTAATTTTTGCATTAAGTGCTACAATAAAATTCTCAATAAGACATTCTTTATTTTAAAAAAATGTACACGAAAACGTACACCAAACTCATTATGCTACATACTGTAAATGCTTCAAATCAAAATTTGCGCGGCGGATCCGTTGTCGTGTTTTGGCTGTCAAATTAGCGTAAAATGTATTTTCTCTGAGACCTCAGCTTAAAAATATACTACAACCTGGATCCGCTGCTTGGGCTATGATTCCTATCCAGCAAAACTTCACAAGGCACGAAAAGCGATTCAACTTCTCAACATTGTTCTCGGGCTGCCAAATCGGGCAAGTTCGCGCCACTTTCAGAAGCGGTCAAGGACAGTGGCATTCATTTCGAGTTGAAATAAACTTCTCATCTTGAAGTTCTTTCCTTACCGATTCGTATATTTTGAACATTTCTTCTGGTTCTCGCCGAACGTTCGATATTTTCCTGCACGATTTCGGAGGAATCAAAGCTGAAATCGCTTTGATCAACAGGGCGCCTGCGTGTGGCTTGCTAAAAATTTCAACATTATTTTGACTTTTATAACGCGAATTCTGATTGGTTCATGTGTTGTCAGTTGTGCGTTATGATTGGCTAGTGGGAAATACGATTGTTCAGAGCGTGTATTGAGAAAATCTACTTCAGTCAAGAAGTAAATAAACAAATGTTCTCTTCATTCGTCGAATTATTTTGTAGAAATATTTTATAAAAACAATAGAGGACTTTTTTCCGTGTTTACATAGCCTCGTCTGAACACTTGGGGGTGGGGGGGGGGGAGGGGGGAGATTTCTCGAAAGTTATGCAACCCCCCTCGTGTTTAGATATACGCGCGAAATACAATGATGCCTCCTAATAATTATCCTAATAATTATTGCCCCCGCAGGGTTTTGGCCTGGGCCAAAACCCTGCGGGTGCAATAATTATTAAATTGACAGTGGCTGTTTCAATGATTTTGTCTTGAGTCACAATATTGATATACCCAACCGGCTCTTGAAGTTGCAGCCTTGTTGAAGTCTTTTTCCTTTTAATGTTTTTACAACCATAAGTATTTCTTTCCGCATAGATTGTTCCTACCCTACAAATGTCAAATTGATAACAGGTGTGAACGAGTGACACGTGGCTTCTTTTTAGAATCAGTCTATAAATTATTAGTATAAATCTACTAGCGTTCTGTCACGAATGCCGTTCTCTGATTGGCTACGCTACTAGCTATCTATCCTGTGATAGATTATGAGAAGCGGTTCTCAACAAAATGGCGGCCTCTTCTTCGCGTTTTCGAAGTGTCTGCAAGGATGATTTAGATAATTTACTTGAACGACTAGTGGAACAACAACAACAACAACAAAACCGTTATTTAAACTCGGTATTTGCATCGCACACAAGGTGCCAGTTTGACCGAGGTAAATAAATCTAAAAACTATAATACTTAAAGGATAATATATAACACGAACTCCGTTCGAAATATATGAGAAAACTTCACTATTGGTGCTTGGAAACACTTTTAAACGCAAATGAGAGACTGTTCCCGGGGGCAGGTTAAACAAAGAACGAAATGTCATAGTGCCCCTGCACAACCACATGGTTTCATGATCCTCTGCATCACTTTTTGCTGTACTTCAAAACTACAAACAGGTAAGTAAAACCATGTCGTATATTTTTCGTTCTTTTTCCTTTTTCAGCTATATCTACATTTCCTCGCCAACTACGAAACCTTTCGGCGATACTTTACTTGAAACTGACGTGGCTTTTCCGATCGTAGAAAACGATGTCACGTCAAAAATGGTCGCATCAATCGCCTTTGCCTTCCCGCCATGGCGAACGATCGGCGAGCAACGGGCGAAAACGTGCGAAAATACTTTGGCGTCGATCCTTTCTACACTGCAGCAAATACAAACAGACATGGCAAAGACAAACGACTGCGTATCGTCCATCAAATCTCACTTCGAGCATGCAACCTTTCCCGCCATCGCATCCTAGTTAGGACCAAATATCTGTTCAGGCCTACTCCGATACCGAATTAGATTATTCAGAAGATTGTGTATCGTTGGCTACTGAGCCCCAAATGTTTGAAAGCTCAACAGAGAGAACAAAGCCTTTGAGATAGCTAAAGTAAGAAACATATGTTTTAACTCGTTTGCGGCCGCCATTTATCAGATTTATTGGTGTCCCTCAGAGGGGCACCAAGATGGCATTTCCATACAATACACTATAATTTTGAGTAGTACATTTTGCCGAATAACTCGAGTACGGGATATCGCACGGCCCTGAGACTTTGGCATATTGTTTATTTATTACTCTCCTATAATATCACAATTTCTTGACTTTATCTATTGAATGGTTGATGATTTTATTTTTTTACTTGCGTGACTGAAAACGCTCTATTCGTAGGGATTGCAATCTCGGTAACAGCTGCCACGTATTGCTAACATGAAGTGTTTCGAGCATCTTATATAAGCTGAAGTTTTGTGTAAGCAAGTGCGATTGTGTGATTATGTTAGCTTCAAGTTGAGTGTCGTCGTTGTTGGAGTTCTTACAGAGTGTTATCCTTCTAGACGTTACAACAACAATCCACGAAGTGAAGAACCACTGCGTCGACACGAGGAAACTGCTGTCCAAAATCACTGACAACTCGCTGAAGCATACGGGTCACATCAGGGGAGGGGGGTCAGGGATAAAAGCAATTTTCAATTTTCACTGATCCGAGCAATGAAATGAACGAAAAACAAATCCTAAATGTTAAAAGTTAACAGCCCCTAACCGTATTTACCTCAGACTAGCTAAGCCTAAGCCTCGTTTTCAACGGTATAAACTTACGAAATTTCGCAACCGTGAATTTCCAAAGCAGTTAGAGTTAGATATTTACTCGGGATACTGTAAGTATCACGAGTTATAAAATGTGTTAAATTTCAGTCTTTTTTTTTTCTTTTTTTTTTTGTCCTGTGCAGCAAAATGCACAATACAATTACGTTCCAGTGTTTTGATTGGCCAATGAACAATAGCAGGCACGTGGCGGTGTGTTCATTGGTTAAAGCAAACCAAATAGTCCAAAGGTCGAAAGGCTAACATCACGCGACAGTTGTTTTGACGTTATGTAAATTTATCGTGTTTGAGTTGTGAAGCTGGATATTTTAATACAGTACAGTCTCGTAAATGGTTTGAACCCAGGAGTCATATCATAACTAAGTGAAGCACGATCGTCCGGGTGAGTGTAGTCCTGAGAAGGACTGTTTGTGGTGACATTGACTGACGTTTCGACAACCTGAGCGGAAGTCATCATCAGAGTCAAGTGATTGGAGTAACGTCAGGAGATGGTATAAGTACTCTGGTCGTTGATGTGATTGCTCAACGAAGTCGTGATGTTATTGGTTGTCTGTCAGTTACGCCGTGATGTTATTGGCTGTGAAGACTGTAAACCGTGGTTGGTGCGTTCCGATCCGTCTTTTGTTAGTCAAATGTTCGTAGGTGTATTGTTAGTCAAATTAGTCGGTGTGTCTATTGTTTGTCTGTTGTTGATATCGTCAATAAGTCGTTTGTAAGGTGCGGGAAGCTGTTGACAACGGTTCAGTGGTGTCTGTTCTAAGTTAGTAAAGAATTGTGACAGTACAGTCTGTCCCCGTGAAAAGGTTAGCCGAGTTTAAGAAAAGGTTGGAGGCCTCGCACGTGCAGTGGTTATCAGCTTATCGATCTCAAAGATATCACAACTCGAATCCGAACGCTGTGACAGTTCTATATTTAGAGAAATCACAAATTTGCTTAAACTTGTTTTTGTAATGTGATACTTTCTACTTAATACGTGACCGTAAGAAAAACACTCAAGGTTAAACAATTCACTTCGACCGTCTGAACAAATTTTCCTGCACATATCTTTGTAAAGTTTGTGAAGCTAGATTTTAATACAGTACAGTTTGTCCGCGTGAAAAGGTTTGCCGAGTTTAAGAAAAAGTTGGAAGCCTCGCACGTGCTGTGAGTATCGACTCGAATTAGCACGTTGTGACAGTTCTATATTTAGGAAACCGCAAAGTTGTTTTGATGTAATTTGGTCCGGGTGATATCATATCTCGATGGCTGTGACGGTTCTATATTTAGAGATAAGTTTGCTTGGTTTTCACGTGACGTCAGGATATGGCAAGCCGTTGCTGCCAAAAGCCTATCGAGTTGTAAATCCTGGTCCAAATGTCTTTCAATATCATCGAGTTAGAAAAGTTACATGGTCAGTTTTGAAATTACATGGTCGAGTTCTGGAGAATCATGGTTGAGTTGCATTTTGAAAGTTTGAGTTCTCGCTAGCGAGTTTTTATATTCTCGCTAGCGAGTTTTCAATTTCTCGCTAGCGAGTTTATAAATTCTCGCTAGCGAGTTTTCACTTTCTCGCTAGCGAGTTTTTAAATTCTCGCTAGCGAGTTTTCAATTTCTCGCTAGCGAGATTTTAAATTCTCGCTAGCGAGTTGTCAATTTCTCGCTAGCGAGATTTTAAATTCTCGCTAGCGAGTTTTTCAATTTCTCGCTAGCGAGTTTTTAATTTTTCGCTAGCGAGTTTTCAATTTCTCGCTAGCGAAATTTTAAATTCTCGCTAGCGAGTTTTCAATTTCTCGGTAGCGAGTTGTCAATTTCTCGCTAGCGAGATTTTAAATTCTCGCTAGCGAGTTTTTCAATTTCTCGTGCGCAAACGCAATATGCGGACGCATGTTGTAGACGGTGGCGGAAGCTTTAATTAAAATATAGATGGAAGTGGTAGGCCGCGAATGGAAGCCGTAAATTTCGCAATTTTGAACTGTTGTTTTCTTTGAGGGCTCGAACTGGCGGGGTTCAAGTGTACCGATATTTCATTGACCCAAAGTACATGATGCAAACAAGACGCTCTGTGAGCGTTAACTCGGTACACTTTGGACACCTTGTGAAGTGCAGAAGTCGAACGCACGCTTTCTGATTCTCGGAAACAATCCGTTTGAAAAATGAAAATGGTTTGCTTTTGGGTTCGCTCAATGCATGTTTGTTTTTGTACGAGTGAATCACGTAAAACTGTTTTCGGAGTTGGCTATAGGAAAATAATGTCACTGGCTCCCACTTGAATTACTGTCATAATTCAGCCTCGCCGTAGTATTTGTAATCGTGGTATCGTTTCATGACTGTAACTAATTTGGGTCGACCTAAACTGTAATTAAGTTCGGCTCAGGAGAAGAACAGTGTCTGACCCGCGCTTTAATACGGATCGAAAGTAATTATAAACTGATTTACTAGTGAAATGAACTACGGTACAAGCCAGACTCCGTGGCGCCAGTACGTGACAAGATAAAGATCATTATCAAAATTTGCCATTAAGTCAAGCATTGTTTGTGTTGCAGGACGCACAACAAAGTTCATCAGTGTTGGCATCGTTCAACTATTATGACTATTATAAATTTACAGTGGCTTAACATAATTTTTCCTAGGTTTTGAAGGAAAAAAAGGTGCATTAAAAGTCCTTTCGTGACATGCGATGCTGAACACGTCTAGATCCTGAAGACTTTCATTGTTTTTTACAGTGCAAGATATGCAAAATTACTGAATCACAAGTAAATTCCAGCCGACAAAGAATATTTGTGTCACTTTGTCGAAAGAAATCGACAAGCTGCTCTGCCTAACTACTTCACCTCATGTTGCAAACCTGTATTGAAATCGCATCAGACTACAGCAGCAATGAATACCCGAATGCATGCACTTAGCCACTACGTGAATGAGCTGGCTTCAAGGGCCCTTTGATCAATTTTCGAACCGATAGTCGGTTTTAGCGTATGTCTGCTTCTGCACTTCGCAAGGTGTTCAAAGTGTCAGAGGTAAAAGCTCATAGAGCGTCTTGTTTGCATTATGTTCTCTGGCTTAATGAAATATCGGTACACTTAAATCCCTCCAGTTTGAGCCCTCAAAGAAAACAACCGTTCAAAATTGCGAAATTTACGGCTTCCATTTGCGGCCTTCAACTTCCCTCTATGGTCTAAAGTTTCCTCCACGGTCTTCAACATCCGTCCGCATATTGCGCTTGCGCACGATTGAGAAAAACTCGCTAGCGAGAAATTGAAAAACTCGCTAGCGAGAAATTGAAATCTCGCTAGCGAGAAATTGAAAACTCGCTAGCGAGAATTTAAAAACTCGCTAGCGAGTTCCAGTGTGCGAAATCCTCGACAATTACAATATTCCATCAGTTGATTGCCTTATTACTCCTACCTTGGATCCTTCAATTGTAAATCAAATCACCCAATCCCCCCCCCCCCTCCCACCTCCCCCCGAAACAAAGAAGTACGTGCAAGACCGCGATAAGGAGATGGCTGTGATCCAAAGGGCCTTCTTAAACAGAACCCCTTTGCTCACTACATGATGCCCTTTCAGAGAAAGTTAAAAGCATAGTTGAACAAACACTATGCCTTCTTGGTTCAGCTAACCATCAAATGTCAGTGTTGCGGTGAAAGAAAGTTCTTGCAAATATTAATGAATACAAAATTAGTTTGGCTGAACAGCAACTCCCTAATGCTAAGCGTTTTTTGTTTGGAGAGGACTTTCCCACTGTTACTTCCAAACAAGCCGACCTCTCGTGGTCTCGCAAAAAACATATCAAATGTTTCAACACCCACACAACCTTGTCAGAAATCTAGGACCACCAAGGATAGGCAATACTTTAAGACCACAGGTACCTTCTCTAAGTATCGGGCTAACCGCTCAAAAAACTATCGGTTCTTTCGTTCCCACAAGGAACCCTCAAACTAAGACTCAATACCTTCTTAGAAGGTGGAAGCAAATCACTTCAGATCCAGAAATTATAAATTTTGTATCGGGATATCAAATCCCACTCCACTCTGTTCCTGTTCAGTTACACTTTCCAGTTACAAAATGTTCAGATTTTACAGTTCTCCTCCTAGATGAAGAAGTGAACAAACTTCTTTTATTCGGGGCAATAAAGACAATCCCCTTTTCAAAGGGAAATTTCTACAGCAGACTGTTCCCAGTCCCGAAAGGATAAGAAACGTATCACCCAGTAGTCGACCTGAGCCCTACTCAACATGTTTGTTGTAAACTGTCATTTCCAAATGGAAAACTTTTCTTGCCTGAAGACACTGCTAAACACGAGACTTTTTGACATCCGTATACTTGAAAGACGCATATCTGTCCACGTACACGAGTCCTCCCAAAGTACCTCTGTATCCAGTGGAGAGACCAATTATTCGCCTTCCAGGGCCTACCATTTGGTCTAAATACAGCTTCCAGTGTTTTTATAAAGCTAATAAAACCCGTAGCCGCTTACCTGCGGAAGACAGGTGTTTGAATAATTGTATACCTGGACGACTTTCTTTTCCTAGGCTCCCCCACAGAAGAGTCAAGAGCCAACACTTTGCTAACACTGGACATTCTACAGTAGTTAGGTTTCACCATCAGCTGGGAGAAATCCATCCTGGTCCCCACTTAGTCACTGGCATTCCTCGACCTCTCCATAAACTCATTGACAACGTCACTCAGCCTCCCAGAGGAAAAGATCCTGAACATACAGCACAAATGTCAAAATATTCTTTGTAACCCCACTTCATCAGCTCGCGAAGTGGGAAGCCTGATAGGGACATCGGCAGGCTCCACTCCTTTATAGGTACTTAAAAATACAACTCATAAAATCCCTACAGGCATTTCAACACAATTACGAGACACTGATGTCCTTGAACACCAATGCTGAGGTCGAGTTAAATTGGTGCCTCCAAAACTTCTCTACTGTCAATGGCAGTACCATCATCCCTTCTCTCCCAGACCTGTACATCACTCCAGACGCGTCCAAAGCAGGCTGGGATGCATGCTGCCGGGACTTAACGGCAAACGGTCGTTAGCCACCTCTGGAGGCCAAACAACACATAAACGTCCTCGAGCTCAAAGCTGCCTTTCTCGCCACCAAAGCCTTTCTCAAGGACAGGTCCAACATGTCGGTTTGTCTCCGCATGGATGACACGACAGCTGTAGCCTATATAAACAGGAAAGGGGGAACGCGCTCTCCTCAGCTGGTCAGCCTCCTAACTTTAGAGCTATGGCAATGGTGTCTTTAAAGAGCAATTTCTGATCACCGCTCGGCACCTGCCAGGCACACTCAAAGCGTCAAGAGAGTTTTAAGACTCCAGCGAATGGCAAATAGATCCACAGGTGACCTGGCCCTTTCATAAGAAGGTGCGATGTAGACTTCGTTGCATAACGCCGAACAGCACTCCTTCCAAAATATGCCACCTGGAAACCAGACCCAGGTGCTACTTACACAGATGTAATGACTCTGGACGGGTTCCCTCTAAAAGGTTACGACTTTCCACCGTTCAAATCTAGGCCTTTCAGATAGTGGCTCCAGTGTGGCAGGCACAGCCTTGGTGGTCAGCTCTTCTGAACCTCCTAATCATGATCATGATCCCAAACTCCAAACATCTGCTGAGGGATCCTGCGTCTCCTCTATGAATCCACCCAATGTATCCCATACTTCACATACCCGTCTTTCACATATCAGGGAACAACGCCAAACAGAACGTTTTTAAGAAGGCGTTACCGAAACACTTCTCTCAGCCACTCGCCCCTCCACACATCAGACGCACCAGTCTGCCTGGCGACTTTGGAGTAGTTGGTGTTCTGAACGGAAAGTTAATCCGATTTTAGTAACCCTAAGCGATGTCCTACTCTTCTTGATTGATCTTTTTAAAAAACGGGGCTGTTTAAAAAAAAAATAACTTCAACTTAGCACAACGTTCTGTTACCCTTATGCTGTATTAAAACAACTGTTAGTGTTACAGTTCTTTTTCAGTTTTTATCTTGTCTCACCCTGCCCCTCTTCTACACCCTGCGTATGGGTCGTTGAATTCTACCTCATATATCATATATCTCATATATTTCTAAGGGAGTTAATGTTTTATAATACCAATCATGCCAGGTCCTGCCAGTATGATTGAAGTTATATAAACAAACGAAGTGAGAAATATGAGTCCCACCCCTCAAACCTTCTCTCGGCCTTCTTACACAGCCTTAAAAAGATGCAGAGGATCATGGGACCATGTGCTTGTTCAGGGGCACTATGAGATTACGTCATTTGTTTAACCTGTCCCCACCGGAGACCGTCCCTCATTTGCGTTTAAAAGTGGCTCGAAGCACAAATAGCGGAATTATATCGGATGGTTTCTCATATATTTTTCACTTCGTTTGTTTTTATGATTTCAATTATACTGGCAGACCGCTTCGCTGCTCTGGTATAACCGATATGAAAACTAAAACAATTAGATTATCCGCTCTCGATTTCTATGCGTGATAGCTGATTCGTGCTATGATCAGCTATCAGCTTTAAGCGAAAGAAATCTCGAGCTCATAATCTAATTGTTGACTATTGTACAATTGAGCGACCTAAGTAAAACGTATTCCAAGAAGAGTTTAGCAAACTGATTCCCTGATGATCTCGCTATTGTTTTCTCTTTTAGCCTAGAACAAAAGATTGAAGAGATGAGGGAGTCTCACTTTGTAAGTTACCAAAATTTCACTTTGTAAGTTAACAAGATTTCGCATTTACCTGAAATACTTTCAAAACAGCATGCTTAAAAATACCGTGGTAATATGAATACGAGCAGGGATTTGTCACCCACACTACTCAAATCATATCAATTTATCTAAGTGAGGAGTGGTTGCCCAATCTCCCGCCCCGGGGGCTCATGTATTAAAAGAGGAGAGGGGGAAACCGGAGTACCCGGAGAAAAACCTCAGAGCAGAGTAGAGACCCAACAACAAACTCAACAAAATCGAACCCGGGCCACATTGGTGGAAGGCGAGTGCTCTCACCACTACGCCATCCCTGCTCCCCTCCTACTGAACAACCAATCATTCTCCACTTCTAACTGATCTTAAGATCGTAAAATAAGTCTACTGCATTTCGCGCGTTCAGGTCCCTTCGATCAAACATTCAATGAGATGGTCTGGTAGAAATCCCTCTCTAAATAATCAAGCGAGCACGCGAAAAATCCAAACGTGAAGCGAACGAACCAAAGAGTCCAGGGAAGAAGCGTTCATCTCAGTCTCTTCTGGTTTTCTTTACTCGTCGCCCCAGTCTCACGGCCGTATTGTTTCCGCTCTCCATTATCCAGAAACGGACTGCAAGAGATATGTCTCGAAACGCCTGCAACAACGAAAATGACATATTTGACGAAATTTTGCCAATGGCTTGAAAAATAAGGGTACATTTAAAGAATGTGGCGAGAACGGCGAATTCGTAACAATTGCCAGCCACTTAGTGCAAATGCAAATGAGAAGGCAAGAGGGGCCCCTTGGAAAGCGGCGAATTTGACGAATATGGCGAAAATGTTGAATTAGTCACAATCGCCAGTGACTTCGTGGCACATGCAAATGAGAAGGCAAGAGGGAACCCTTGGAAAGCAGCGAATATGGCGAAAATGGCAAATTTCGTCACAATTGCCAACCACCATGTGCAAATGCAAATGAGAAGGCAAGAGGCCCCTTGTTATTTATTTATTTATTTATTTATTAGGAAACGAAGTGTTGACGGAAGAAAATTAAATTCAAGCAGAATGGCTACCAAAAGGTTCCTTGCACTTCTTTGAGGCTTACTTCTTTGAAAGTCTACTTGCGAAAGTGTAACACCATGTGCAGGAAGGAAATGCAAAACATTTCAGTGTGGTCTCTGCAGGGGTGTGGACAAAACGTGGCCTTTGTCATTGTGTAGGCCATGGCCTACCCTATGGCCCACCCTATGGCCCACCGGTGGTCAATTTTTGTAAAACTCGATTCAGCATTGCTGGAAACCTGTGTAAACAACGTTCTCAATCGATCTGTCATACCTACGACTCTCTTCTGTTGTCTTGGCAGCGTTTCGCTCAAATGTTCTAAGCAGACTCGTGGTCATGAAAATCAGAATTGATAAACACTAGTTTTGGGCAACTATCGTAAGGAAGAGCAACTGTTGTAAAGGAGCTCACGCGAATTTCGGCTCGCTAAGGTCCCTCTGTCAGCGCTCATTCCGTGCACTGGGTCCCAGTTTTTGTCACTTGCGTGACTTGCGTGGCTTGCGTGTACAGTCTGTACCCTTGCTTGCAATGACTGAAGAATTCTAGGACGCGAGGTATGTAAAATACGTAATTACATCCAAACCAGTGTGAAATAATCTAGCATGTAATAAATCTGCCCATAGCCTTTACGATATGAAACATTATTATTTTAATACTGAAGGGCTTCATGTTTTCCAGTCAACAATGTAAACTGGCTTAATATAATTCATTAAAGCCTGGTTTACACTAGCGACATAACGACATCGACATAATGACATAAGGAAAGATGAGCTTTATCTCTTTTTTTCGTTATGTTCATGCTGTTAAGCCTGGTTCACACTAGCGACATAACGACATTGACACGACGACATTAAGAAAAGATCAGTTTTTTCTTTATGTCGTTATGTTCATGTTATTATGTTCCTACTATGTTGTTATGATCTGATGTTCACATTAGAGACATAAAACATTAACACGGGGTAATTTTTTTTGTTTGCATGACCTTTCTGTTATGTTGTTATGTTCATGTTATTATGTTCCTACTATGTTATGATGTGATGTTCACACTAGAGACATAAAACATTAACACGGGGTAATTTTTTTGTTTGCGTGACCTTTCTGTTATGTTGTTATGTCGCAAGTGTCAACTTGCGTTACGCTGCGCTACGTCTGGTGGTCAGTCTCTCCTCGATAACTGCAACAGGAAAATATAAAATGCACGTGCATACCGTGGGAACGGCGAGTAGTAATTGGTTGAGATTTACATACCTCAGTGCTGAATGCCACTAAAAGTCGAGGGTGAAGGTCGAGGGTGAGGGTCGAGGATGAGGGTGGGGGGTGAGGGTAGAAAGTGGTAAAAATTAAATTAAATATGTAGAATAACAACAAAAATAAATTCCGATACCGTGGAACTAGTGGAACAATTTTTGAGGCACTAAAAGAAAATAGAAGAACAAGAAGAAGGAAGTTTCTCAATTCCTCCCTGTTCTCTCTTCAGATGAACTCAGCGCAGCAATGATTCAATTTGAGAGGAAGTCTACTATTTTCCCACGTCGAGATAAAACCGCAAGCGTGCAGTATGTCGACAGCATCTTCACGATGATAAAAAAAAGCCTGAAACACGCCATTTCGTTATTTGTGTTAATGTGCATCATCTCATTCCTTTTTTTATTATTATTTAATTAATTTTTCCTCCAGTCTTTAATTTGAGGTATTACTAATCGCCGTATCGCTTACGGTTTTTTGCTCCAATTTTTAATTTACTTGCTGTTTTTTTCTACGTCCGACAGGCGACTACCCCGCGAGCATAGTCTCCTTCGATCTTCCTAGAAAAATCGGGAAGAGGATGCACATTCTTTGATCCGCCGATCATCCAAAAAAATGGATGAGTCAGTCCAGTTTCGAACCGGTCATACTGACTTGCCCCTGGTGCGCATGCTCAACCGTAAGAATTGCTGACTTTTTTCGCGCCCACGGCATATTGTTTACAGTCGATCGACTGCTTCGCTTTCGTACAGTCTTTGTAAAAGCCGTGAAATGTGCTAACACAAAAGTTAAAGTCGGACCGATTTCAAGCCTCACGGAACCACGATCAAGGTCTTTGTTTAATTTTCTGTGTGGCAACGATACGGTTGTCTCGCAGATCCTTCCATCGCGACTTCGTCCAATCTCGTACCCAGAGTCCTTAGCTCTTTGGCCAGCGGTTAGTCGCCAGGAGAGACTCTGGGATAATGGAAAAAATTCAAATTTTTTGATTGGCTGGCCTGCAACGGCTTCCATTATTTTACCCCAGATTTTCTGGGAAAATGGCCGGTCCATTATCCCAGAGTCTCTCCTGGCGACTAACCGCTGGCCAAAGAGCCTGAGGACTCTGGGCACGAGATTGGACTTCGTCGGGAAATGGTTGAAATCGTCGTCTTCTCTAGAAGCGGAGGCTACCAACCGAGCATGGCGAGGTTTTTTCTTGGCTTTTGGCGACGGGCTAGCTTTCGACATCCGCTTCACACTGATGCTACTCTTTCGACGAGCCAAATAATATTTTCCACGAAGCTCTCGAATTTGCTCCATGAATGTACATCGTTCGCCGATTAGGCAAATTCCACATACAGCTGTATCAGACAAATTGAGTCTTTCGCTTTTGACGTCGACTTCTTCATGGGAGTTTTCGGAGATCTTAAAACACCAGGAAAATCCACGGTTGAATTGCCCGGGGTTGAAAGCATTTTGAAAATCACATTTCTTGCATATATCGAGGAAATGACAGTACGAGCGGAAACAACACGGGAACATTTTTTGTGTTATGACGCGCCAAAACGGACAAAAATACTTCCTTGATATATATAAGACTTCTTCTTAATATATAATACTTGTTTCAATCAGATTTGACTTGATGTAGAAATATCCACCTTGTTTCCAAATAAACACAACATCTTGTAAAATATAAAAATTCTTTGAATATTTATACAGCTTGAGGCACACATACAAAACTTGGTTCACACAAATAGGACTTGTCAGCTCGGCGCGCCGCAAAATAAAACTTCTTATCGATTAGATTATTGCAAATCGATACCACAGGTAGTATCCAGGTTCTGGAAAACAATATCTGCCACCAAATCAACATGCCAGACGAATGCGTTGTCAGTCAGCGAAGACCACCTGAAGCGTTTTGCAAGACTGATACAGCTGTAGTTTTATTAACATCGTAGGAAAAAGGTAAACAATGTTCACTTCCACGCTGGCGAAAAAATCTAGAAATATTGCCCTGAGATATCGAACAGCCCTCATCCACCGATTGAAGTACTATGAAACGACTGACAACGCCTTCGTCTGGCATGTTGATTTGGCGCCAGATATTGTTTTCCAGAAGCCTGGATACTACCTGTGGTATCGATTTGCAATAATCTAATAGATAAGAAGTTTTATTTTTGCGGCGCGCCGAGCTGACAAGTCCTATTTGGTTAAACCAAGTTTTGTATGTGTGCCTCAAGTTGTATAAAGATTCAAAGAAAGTTTTATATATTTACAAGATGTTGTGTTTATTTGGAAACAAGTTGAATATTTCTACATCGAGTTATATCTATATGAAACAAGTATTATATATTAAGAAGAAGTCTTATATATATATATATCAAGGAAGTATTTTTGTCCGTTTTGGCGCGTCATATTGTGTCAAATTTCAAGACTTGATGATTAACTCATTTTGAAAGCGAGGCCGCCCAAGGAACGGTTACATTTAAATTTGGAGCATGCTCAATAGGAGTTGTGCAGGCCCTGAGCAGAGTCTCCTTCCTCTTCCCGATTTTTCTAGAAAGATCGAAGGAGAATCTGCTCGCAGGGTAACAGGCGACAAAGTATTCAGTTCGAAGGTTGTTGAAAGACAGATGCTTAGGTTTCTTTTACACTGATGAACTTGTACCCCTAGATTGGGTATTGGTTCTATAAGACTTTCTTACCGTTGACGGTAATGTGGATCTCCAAATGAACAACATTACGGTCTATTTTTTTCGTTTCCTTTTTTTCTTATTTCACTTTTGAGGTTAATCTGCTGACGACATACTGCTCGCTTGCGGCTTTATCTTAAGTACAGTTCCTCCTAATTTTGGCACACGTGAGGAAACAGCTGAGCGAAATGTCTCGCGAGGCAGTTAGCTCAGCTGTTTTCTCTCGTGTGCGGCGAAATTCGGTGAGAAATTCGCCTTGCGAGGCCGTGAAACCAATAATCAAACATGTTTGATATTTTTCTTACCTCCTCGAGAGGCGAACATCTCACGAAAATCTCGCCACACAAGAGAGGAAACGGCTGAGCTAACTGCCTCGCGAGACATTTTCCTCAGCTGTAATAATAAAAAGAGGAATGAAATTATGCACTTTAACACAAATAACGAAATGGTGTCCCGGAATATTCTATGCTCCGGACCACTTTTTAATGGGTCCGGACCCATTTTTTTCTGTAGTGTAAATGGGGCTTGAAACTAACCGTTTACACAGCACTTTCGAAGAGCAAAAGGGGTCCGGACTCTTTTTTTTTTTTCGGGGGGGGGGGCATAGGCGTCTATGGCCCAAAACCAGACAAAAAACGAGTCCGCATCCATTTCATGCAAACATGGAACGGAAGGTTTACACAGCAAAAATATCTGGTCCGTACCAACTGTTTTTTGGATCCGGACCCATTTTTTTTCTGTAGTGTAAATGGGGCTTCAGAAGATGCTGTCGACATACAGCACGCTTGCGGTTTTATCTCGACGTGGGAAAATAGTAGAGTTCTTCTCAAATTGAATCATTGGTGCGCTGAGGTCATTAAGAGAGAACAGGGAGGAATTGAGAAACTTCCTTCTTCTTATTTTATTTTCTTTTAGTGCCTCAAAAAATGTTTCAATGGTTCCACAGTATCGGAATTTATTTTTGTTTTTATTCTACATATTTTATATATTTTTTTCACTTTCTACCCTCACCCCCACCCTCACCCTCGACCTTCACCCTCGACCCTCACCCTCACCCCTCCACTTTTACCCGCGACCCTCGACCCTCGACATTTAGCTACACTCCTCGACAATTAAAGGTATAATAGACCATTTCCGAATTCAGCTCAGCCTCCTGTGAAAAGGAGTCCCCATGGAAAGTTTTCCTCATGGATATTAATTTTATTTGCATAGACTTAGAACTCACTTTCATAAGAAAGACTTGTTTTGGTGTAATTATGTATTTTACATACCTTTTAGAAACTGGGACTCAGTTCGCTGGCTGGTCTGCACGGAATGCGCACTGACAGAGGATCTTTTTATAGCGCGCAGAAATACGCGGGAGCTCCTTTATAATAACTGTTCTTCCTTACAATAGTTGCCCAAAAGTTGTGTTTATGCGGCATTGACTGGTTTTCCTGATTCCAATGTACCACAAGTCTACTTGGTAAATTTTAGCAAAACGTTGCCAAGAGAACAGAAGAAAGTCGTAGGTATGACAGATCGATGGAACACGTTGTTTACACAGGTTTCCAGCAATGCTGAATCGAATTTTAAAAAAATTGACCACCGGTAGGCCAAAGGGTGGGCCATAGGGTAGGCCAATGCCTACACCATGGCGTAGGCCATGTTTTGTCCACACCCGTCTCTGCACGCAGCCAGCTGCAGTTCTCTTTCAAGTAATTACCGATAATGGCGCCAAACCATCCCATGTGCCACAAGCCAGAATTGCATACAAGATGAACTCCAACTCCAGTTGTAATTTCCCTAATTATCCTCTATCGTTACCTTTACCAAAGCGTGAGATCATATTTAACCCCGTGTGCTCAGTTAGAGACGCCATCGTGAAATTGTCACAGGAAACGAGAATATATTTTATGTAAATGTCAATGGAGTGTAACTAGTACCCAACGCTCTCATTTTCGTTCGAAATCAAATTGAAGTGGGTGATTCTTTCTTGGACAGTTCTGCCTCACTTGCCATACGAATTCATGCTTGAAGAACGAGGCATTAATGTATATATACCTTCCCACAATGGGGTTTCAAATATTGTTGCTTGAACTGAAAGTTGTTGCACTGAAGTAAAATATTGTGTACAAAGGCGTCAATACTGTGTTAATAGTGGTTGTATTCAAAGACATGTTTCCGAATTGAAGAACCCTGATTACACATTATAATGAAGCTAAGCTAACTTAGCTCAAATAATCCAAGTGTCCTTTGAAAACACCGTAGATCCAACCGTAGATCAGGGGTCTCTAATGAGGGAGGACTGTTTCATGCAATCCCATCATCGAACATATTCATTCACGGTTGGATTTTATAGGAGAGTTGGGAACTAGGTACGCCTCGTTGGAGTATACATAGAGTACATTTTGGTTCTGCTGGCATTACAGAATGGCGTCCGTGTTAAATATGAACTAAAACTTTTTCTGATTAAGCGGGACAGGAAAATGAGGAGAATTACAATAACAGTTGAAGTTCATCCTCTAGGTAATGCTGTTTTTGCGGGTGATTGTAATGCGTTGGCTTCGTTATGGTTTATTAGGTACTTTGAGATACTCCGACTACAGACTACGGACTACCGTTGGACTCGTGTTCCCAAGTCTGGAGCACTGGGTCGAGTACTGGGCTGATGGCGTGAAAATACGAAGTTAAGTTGGCGGACAACAGACTACGTGCTCAGTCAAAGCAACAGTGCTAGCCCTTACAAGCAAAATTGAGCTGAGGAAATCCGAAATAAATTATTCGACTTTTGGCTTCACAAGAACAGCCTATTACATGATTAGTAAAGCAGGAGGAGTTTGCAAATCACTGAAAAGCATGCAATTTCCACCAGCCGATCGAGCGAGATGAGTTCAGGGGATCATCAAAATTCAGGCAAAATATTTCATCAAACCGAATCTCGAGACCGAAAGCAAACCCTAAATGGATACTGGCTAAAGTACTGAGGCAGTATATAAAGTGACAACAATGAATCTATTCACTTGATAGAATGAAGCGAAAATGTATATGGCTTCTACCATTTGCCCTTTGACACTCTTTCATTCAAAATCGAGACTGCCAAAACTCTTCGAAATTATTCTGCCAAAACGTTGTTCGAAACGAAAATCATACCACTACAAATACTTATTGGTTCAAAAATGAAATGAAAATTATAATTCTTTTCATTTTCATAGAATAATTTGGTTTTTCACCTACTTTTCTTTCCCACCGTTGCCGCCTTTGCTGACTACGCAAACTTGCACGACTACTCACCGTCGTGAGCTCGCGACCTCCCGTCCGCAGTCCGTTGTCCGTAGTCGGCGTATCTTAAAGTCCCTATTATTCGTAAGAGAACTTAAGTTGACTAGGTGCAGTGACCACACTGAGATGTGTCACATTTTCTTCATGCAAATTTTGCTTTATGGATGGGAAGTACGAGAGGACAATGCCGCGTTTTCCTTAACTTCGGTTCCGCTTCCTTTGCAAATAATATTGGTATGTACAACGATTTTTAGAATGCCTGTTAACTTCATATTCAAGTATAACTGCATGACCATAAGTGCTATTTAAAGCCATTCTTTAAGTATTAGAATGAAGTTAATAATACCTTTTCTCAAATAAGCCCATTTTGATGTGAAACCTCCACCAATCAGGGGACTTTTAGTGAGGGAGGATAGCAAGGGGCCCCTCTTCCAAGTAGCTCGCAATTTCGTTGGTGATTTTGACGAATTCACCATTTTCACCATATTCGCCTAATTTGTCGAATTTGCCACTAAGCGACAGGCCCCTCTTCCAAGTAGCTCGCAATTTCGTTGGTGATTTTGACGAATTCACCATTTTCACCATATTCGCCTAATTTGTCGAATTTGCCACTAAGCGACAGGCCCCTCTTCCAAGTCACTGGCGTTTTTGACGAATTCGCTATATTCGTCAAATTCGTGAAATTCGTCACTTAGCAAGGGGAACCTTTCCAAGTAGCTGGCAATTTTGGTGGCAATTTTGACGAATCCGCCATATTAGCCAAATTCGTCAAATTCGCCACATAGCAAGGGGCCCCTCCTCCAAGTTCACTGTTTTCCCCATATTCGCCAAATCTGTCGAATTCGCCACTTAGCAAGGGGCCCCTCTTCCAAGTCGCTAGCAATTTTGACGAATGCGGCATTTACGCCATATTCGCCAAGTTCGTCAAATTCACCACTTAGTTTGGGTCCCTCTTCCAAGTAGCTGGCAATTTTGGTGGCGACTTTGACGAACAGACCCATTCGGCTTACTCAATGTTGTACCCAATTCAAACCCTTTGGAATTAAAACGTTTTGTTCCAGGTATTTCTATTTCATTTAAATATGAATGCTACATTATAATGCAAACACAATATGCAAAGAATCTAAAGCCCGGGAGATTTGAATTGGGTACAACATTGAGTTAGGCGAATGGGTCTATTCGCCATTTTCGCCATGTTCGCCAAACTCGTCAAATTAGCCACTTAGCAAGGGCCCCTCTTCCAAATCGCTGGCAATTTTGACAAATTCAGCATATTCGCCACATTCTCTTGCCACTTTCATCATAGCAGACATTTCTGGACATAAGTGGAGTGCAAGAAGTCAGTTATGGTTTGTTTGTCCATGAAGTACGTGGCAGTAAGGTAACGTACATGCAGAAGTTTACTGTCACGTGTGATGTTCTCGCATCTTGATGTTATTTAGACACAAATAAAACAGCTGACTCCTTCCATCAATAAAAAGTACACCTCAATTTTGTTTCTCAAAATTGTTTAGAATCGAACGATCAAGAGAAGCGGTATAATAAATGTTAAAACTAATGGTGACTTAACTTTGACTATGGGGACAAAAAGTTCCAGCTAGCTTTTGTTCGCTTCTTGAGAATCACTTTTAATACTTAATGTCATCAGTCAAAGCATACAAACAGCAACACTAACGCTCTTCCTCCATACACCAGAACGAGGACAATGACAATGCAGGATACGATGCTGGCAACATGGAGTTGAGAAAAGTTACAGATTCCCAGGAAGGTGCACCAGAAATATCGCCTTTTTCGGAGATCAACAAATAAGTCTCAATCCGCGAGATGTTCTTATTGCATCAAATTAAGGGAAAATGTAGACATGCAGTAAGCATAGTGTTATTCGACATGGTTCTTGTTTTACGTGTCTGTGCAATTACAAGTAATGAGATTGTAACTGAATTTTTATAGACGTAGCAATAAGATTTTCGTATTGTATTGTAGGTATTGTTGTATACTAAGGCTGTAAGTATCGTCGGTAATAAGTAATGTTTACAATATGCACGGCAGTGTTGTATCACTATTTACAAACTCGAGGCAAAGCCGAGAGTTTGCACATGTGATACAACACTGACGTGAATATTGTAAACTACTTATTCAACTTCGGCATTCTGTGTTCATATCCATCGATTATTTTTGTAGTACAAGAAATTTATACGCAGAAAATCGAACGAAAAGTTTATGTAAATCAGGAGAATGTTATATCAGATATACAACCATTGATTACTAAAACATTTCTTTTGTTTTTCCTTTATGAATTATTAATGAGTTGAATAAGTTTGTCAATTAGTTTAATGACATGGTGGTGTTGTATTGTAAGTATTGCTGTATCGTAGGTCTGTAAGTACTGTTGTATTGTATGTGCACAATATTGTTTGCAATGAGATTCTATGAATTTTGTATGTAATGAGGTTGTAACTAAAGTTTTATAGACACAGCAATAAGATTTTCATATTGTATTGTAGGTATTGTTGTATACTCTAAGGCTGTAAGTATCGTTGTTAATAAGTTTCTCAATTTATTAGACACTAGTCTTGTGTTGTAGGTAGTTTTGTTGTATCGTAAGCCTGTAAGTATCGTTGTCAATATCTTTTCAATTAGTTTAATGATGTAGTGGTGTTGTATTGTAGGTATTACTGTAGGTACTGTTCTATTGTATGTGCACTATGTTTTAGTTAATAAATATTTTCATAAATATACTGATGTATGTATGTGTGTATGTATGTATGTATGTATGTATGTATGTATGTATGTATGTATGTACAAATACATATGCATATATTTAGGACAGTCTGATCAACTGAAGATTTGACTTGGCAAAGATTTGATACAGATCTCTACTGATTACAATGCAAAACACAATGGAGATGATAAAACATTACTTCAGTATGTTAAACGCCATTCCCCCCTGAACATTTCCCAAATGCCGGTTAATGCGATACCGTTTCCCACTTTCCTTCGCTACTTCACAAATGGATTTGCAAAGCCAGAAGTTTAAACTCTTTACGGACATGTGCTCAAGTAGGACTGATATGTCCTCGACATCGGTTGACTAAAGTCCGTTGCCTCCATCTGTGTCCAGCTGCGCTTTTTAATGTTCATTCGCGTGTTCTGCCAGGCAGGAAAAACGTTCCACACCCATTTTGTATTGTATTTCGTATTTTTAGATAGTGTTTCAGACTGTAAGGCAATTTCTTCCTTCTCACTTTTCGGAGGACGAAAACTTCCTGTGGCCGTAATCACGCTTCATCAGTGACTGAAAATTGTTGTCTCATGCACTCTACCCTCTGGGACTTACAATATTTTGGCATGCATTTCCAATTACTAAATCGCAAAACAATCCTTTCAACATATTGTTTCACTTCACAAGTACGAAAAAATATTCGCGTCCGATCTGTATGGGCGCCATACAGATCTCCCGCTCATATTTTATCTACTACTTAGGGTAAGTATAAATTTACAACGGTTTCTGTTTCCAGTAGACAACGGACAGTATTTTTCGTACCAGTAGTGTTTTCGGTGATGGAACGCATAGAGATTTTTAAGTTGTTTGAAAATTATCTTCAATTGATATGCAACATTTTAAGACTTTACAATTCATTAGGAGTATTGATTTGATCCTAACTTTTCTTGAAAACACCATTGATCATAAATCGATTCTTAGCAGAATAATTTAATAGTTGGTGGTTATTCATATCGATATCGGTCTCCATGACCATTTGTTCTAAACACTCGATGGGACATCGGTAAGTTCTCCAGCAACGCCATAAACAACATATCGTACTTGCCTTAATATGTATGGTACCATACAAAAACTCGGGTCTTTCAACCCAGACCAAATACCTTGAATGGTCTTCATCTCTGTTATCAAACTTTCGCCCTTCATTTTTATGAATTGTGATGCCACCCACGGCCGCAAAAGTGACCGTACTCGAATTCATTCCGTCGTAGTAAGGAAAAAGCGATTCGATCACCATGATGTATTTTTTCAACATTTATTAAATTTATATTAAACCCGATTCTTGCGCGGTGGGTGTCGTCATTCTTTGTTCAGATCCAAATCGATCACTTTCTTTGAAAGCACGTGGGGTGATCGCGGTAAATTCACATACCCCATTAACAGTCATACCATACTCTGTTGATGTCGAGTCAATGTCATCCATCAGGTATCTGAACACGTTTTTGGGGTGGGAAGCAGATGAGATGTGAAATTCATCCACATTCGATTTATTAGCAACCTCTGTAGTAATTGAAGGCTGGGGTAGCCCTGTTATTCGATTTTTATTCATTTGTACTGGTCCCGGCATGATTCCTCCTGTTGTTGAAAGATAGCTACATTATAATACAAATACAATACACAAAGAATCTGAAGCCCAGGAGATTTGAACTGGGTACAACATTGAGTTAGCCGAATGGGTCTATTGACAAAATTGAATCAAAGTATTGTTTATTAGCAGCATCTCTATTTTCTGTTGGATTAGAACATTAATTAAACGTTAATTGTTCAGATCAATGTCAGCCGAAACATGTATTTCACCGACATTCTCGAGATGTTTATTTCCAATGCCGTAGCTGTCGTCACTGCATGGTGAATGGAATGTTGTTTTTGGTTGCCTCTTGAACATAGTTTCGATTGACTGCCGAGTCACCTAACCTTGGGTTATTCGTTATTCCAGCCAATTCATAATGGCTCATGGTGATTGGTGCAAGCATGGTGAGGGGATCTTTAGTTATTCCACCCTCTGTTTTATCGAT
Organism: Pachyseris speciosa; assembly: GCA_016490735.1. NCBI lineage: Eukaryota > Metazoa > Cnidaria > Anthozoa > Scleractinia > Pachyseridae > Pachyseris > Pachyseris speciosa. The sequence continues at coordinate 104,621 of JAEMWC010001497.1, forward strand.
CGAGCCGATTGGCTGTTGCGGTTTCGAGTTGGTGCTTTGTGATTGCATCACTGGGATCAGTTTCCTCACCCACCTAGATCAGTCTTTCGATGTCAAAATCACCACCGCTGGTTACTCGAAAACCCGTATCCGCTGGACCTGCAGGACCCAGTTGTGGTTCTTTGCAAACAGTATAATTTCGCCAAAATAGAGAATATTATAGAGCATATAGAGCAACACATTGGTCTTTCTACTGTTACTAGGTCCATAGATGAGGAGACGAAAAGTATCGTTTGGCATTGCTGGATGAAGTTCGTGTTTCCCGTGACATCAAAAACCATGTCGAAGCTGCAGATTTTCATTTTTATTCAAAGACTATTTTTATCTTTATAATAAAATGTCAATCCAAAAATGGAAAAAACAGAAGAAAAACAACGGGTTGAACAGCAATCGGATGAGATCCTGAATGCATTTAAGGCCAGTAAAATAAAGGGAATTTGGCAACATAGCGTGTGAAAAACGTTTAGAACCCGTAACAAAAAGATTGGACTGGGAAACCTCACCCCAGGTCATTTCGGATGTGGTGAATGGCCCCCAATCGGTTCCGGACAGTGTAGCGGACGATCTTCAATCGGTCCCAGACTATGGGGTGGATAATTGGGATACGGCATCAGTCTTGCTTTACAAATAATCCGCGGTGCATAGATCATGAAGGTCTTTATAAAAAGTCCTTGCTGACCTTTTGTTTAGCAAGCTCGCCATCTTGAATACGAGCCTGCAATCCAATCCGCTTGCTGTCAAAATGGTATACAACATTGATAAGCATTAACTCTTAGTAGAATTCACGTTGTAAATGACCAAGCTGGCCGTGGTCATCGTCAGTTACCCTCAGAGCAGGACCCCTATCTCCTCTTTTCTGCTTGACAACAAATTTATCCCCGACATGGACGGCGAAAGAGCACTCGTGGTAGCCCTTTACCACCGCTTCCAGATGGTAAGTTTCACCTCTGCCCTGTCCGACATCTTGCCTGTTGCACTCGTGTTTGAAATAGAAGCCAATAAATAACTTATTTGACCGCAACGCTTTGTTTCAAACCGGATGAAACTGGTTCGTGTTTCTGATTGTTGTGGTGTTCGATTATGTTCGATTGTTGGACCGTTCGATTACCGAACCCAATCGAGCGATTGGGTTCGATTGGGTTCGATTACCGAACGTTCGATTAGCTACGCCGGGCGAGGACGAATACATTAAGCAAAGACAAAATTTTACTTATTTCAGCATTGTTGTGACTGATTGTATCAAATTGTACGCGACACGAATGGCTAGTTGCTTGTTATGATAGCGGATAAGGGAAACCGGTTAAAACGCACCTAAAGGTAACAGTTTTTCTTTGATAAGATAATTCTTTCCACCTATAGGAAACATATTTCATCATTTTCACCTCGAAATTCTGCTTTAAATGTGTCGCACAAGCTATGTAAAGTCATCAAAACATGCATTCACATGGCTCATAGCCGTGCATTGGCCTATTCTCGATTTGACGTCACAAACTGCTTTGCGAACCAACAAAATGACCAGCTCCCAGTTGGCTTGTTAGCTCAGTAGGTAGAGTACTGCACCGGTATCGCAGAGGTCGTGGGTTCGATTCCGTACAAGGCGCAATTTTTTGTTTAAGTAGTGGTCATAATGTATCAGTCAATTCCAAAAGCGCCCATCCCCCACCCCCGGGCATACCCCGGGAGTTTGATCCGAAATTTGTCCCGCACGGTGGGGCATTTGACTATCGGCTAAACATTGGTCGGCGGTCGCCAGCTAAAGGGTTTCGAGCGTCTTTCGCGCGCAAATATTCATTCATTCAGCACAGGAGCCGCTTCGCTCCCTTCGCTTCAATATTCCGCGTAGGTTTTCCGTTGTTTACTAAATATACAGTTGATATGCCATTATTCAAAGTGTGGAGTGCCGACAAAAGAAATCGGAAAAGGGTTTCGGATTTGGTTTGAAAAAGGTAAGCGATTTAAGAATAAAATATTCATTATGAGCGCGGAGCGTGCCAAAACACAGGGTGCAGAGGAGTTGTGTTCGATCGTACACGACAAAGTCTCACGTTGTTAATTCCAAAATATGTTTGCTTTGTACGATAAAGATTGTCGAAATGAAATCATTTGTGAACGTTTTCTGCTTCCATATCCTTTTATATCCCCCGATCTTGTCTCCCTCATACGGCTTTCCGCCATGTTTACTTGCATATACTGCGTCGAACTGACTGGCCGCGGGCGCATATGATCTTTGCACGAAGTGCCGAGTAAAAGAAGAGTACTCTTCTTATACTGTAAGCCAACCTTTTGTAATCGTACGAGCCCACAGCACTTTGGTCCGCGGTACTTGCAAATAAACATTGCGGAAACCGTACCAGAGAAAGACAGGGGGATATATAGAAGGATATCAGTGGAAGCAGAAAACGTTCACAAATCAAAAGGATTTCATTTCGACAATCTTTATCGTACAAAGTAAACATATTTTGGAATTAACAAGGTGACACTTTGTCGTGTACGATCGAACAGAACTCCTCTGCACCCTGTGCCAAAATGCTTCATGCAACGAGTGATTTGCTATAGATTTACACTTGATTTGCCCTTTTTGAGGCCCTGAGAGTGGGGCATTTGATCGTCTAAAATGGAAACACAGCGGGGCATTTGATCAAAATTTTTCAAAAAAGTCAAATGCCCGGGTGTTTGCCCGGGAGGAGGGGGGGAATGGGATGGGCACTTTTGAACTGACTACTACATAACTGCGATGATCATTCACATACTGTTCATAATTTCTTATTCTCGCGTAACGATTTCTCATTCTCAGTAGTTAATGTGGTTTTCTCGTTATACTGCTGCATCAGTGTTTTTCTCGAATCCCGATGGATAATTTGTAATCTCGCATGACAGTTTCTCCTTCTCGTATGGTGATTTTGATTTCTCATACAGCGATTTCCATTTCTTCTTTCTCTTCATTTCTCACATTTTGATTTTGTAATCTCACATATCGATCATTGATTTTAAACTCAACCCACTTTTGTCATGTTTGGCTTGCCACTCTTCCATATAGGTGCCAACTGGAAGCTCGGGTTCAATCCCTCTCTGGCGGATCGGAAGTTTGAGAAAAGAAAAATAAAAGGGGATGAAACGGGAAAAAAGTGACTGTAAAATTCTTACGCATGCGGAGGAAGCGCGATAAAAAAAATATTAAAAAAAAAAAAAAGAGCTAGAGGCGAATCCTTGGCTCTGTGCTTACGGCCAGAGTAAAAAGGATAGAAACAAGACAAAAAAAAACTCTCGTCTTTTAAAACAGGCCTTTTGAAGAAGACAACCTGAGGAATGCCAGCGTGACATTCGTTAGCTCATGCGTATAAACTGATCCATTGGCGAAACCTCGTGCTCTGTCATTACACCCAACCCTCCATCCCTTACGACGTAAGTAAGGACTGCGCGGGAAACTATTGAGGCCACAGCTTTGCTTTGTCCAACAGAGCACACTTTCAAGCATGATGACATATGTCTCTCTTCTGATAGCTGTTTGGATTGGTAAGTTTGAAGGACACTAATTTTCGGTGTAAACAAGTGTTCGTCAGTTCACTGATCAGTGTAACCCTACTTTCAGCGTCGTCGTTTAAACCTTACCTTTTATTACTAGGACATAAACGCCGGCATTATTTAACTGTGATCGAGAGTTCGTCTGAAAGTGAAAGAGCGGCGGAGTTTGAGCATTATCCTCTCCAGGATGATTTTAATTATACATGTACAGTCGTTTTCAATTATCAGTATGTAAAAGATCATAGACATGTAAATGTTTCATTATTCAGCGAAATAGTCTCGCATACTTTGGTCCGCAAGATTTCGATGAACAGCTAAGTTACAACTGACAGTATCAGGGAGTCTGATGCACTGCAATGTGTAGCCTAAAAATTATAAAGATCGGTGAAATAAGTTCCTTCAGTTATTTAATATTGCGTGACTGTACAAACTGCTTGCATAATAGCTATGAAATTGCATGTGCGTGCATCCACTCCCGTACGTACAGGTTTCGCTTGTTGAAGCCACACAAATGTCTGCAAAATTAACGGAGTTTTATCTTTACCATGTTAAAAAGATCTGACTCTCAAACTAGTCTAGTGGTTTAGAAAAATCAGTATTACATTTAACAGACGTGTATAAAATGTTTGATTATTCAGACCTTTTCAGCGAAATGAAATCGCAATTTTCCGTCCCAAAAACTTTTGTTGTTACAACTGACATTGTCATACAGTTTGATCTGATGCACTTCAATTTCAAGCCTAGGAATGGAGAAGATCAGTTGTGGCTTCACCTCATTCAAATATTCTTACTCAGCTGACCAAAGGCCAATCAGGGGCCAATGCGAAAATGGTGGGACGAAATAACCGTACACATGGTGATATCTCAGCCCAGTTAAAAAATAAGAGAAAAGAAGGTTTTCTAGCTCCATATTTGAATGGAATTTCCGTTTACTTGCGTGTTTACATCTCTTGTGTTGTAGAGTTGCTGTGTTCACCCGTCCAAGGTGAACAAACAGCCAAGTTTTGCCAGCCAACAAAGCACCGAGATGCGCGGGATGACTTCTTGAGCCATTTTAAAGGACGCGACGGACTCGACATCACGTGGTTGCACGCAGTCAATTCACCTGCCAAGTTGAAAGACGGCCTGTCCAGTGAAATCATGATGTTCGAGGCTGATGTTTTGATGCGAAACAACCAGGTATTTCTGTGACTTGACAAATAAAGTTTGTGGATCATAGTTTGGTAAGCTATGAATTAGTATGTCGGAATCCGTTTTGTATGAAAATTGTCGTCAGATCATGTCAGGTTATGTTATGCAAATTATTTCCTTTGGGTGATCATGGCATGTTATGTCATGTGTTTTTAATCTTCCTTTATTAACTCGCAGCCTGTAGCCTCTTAAATTATTTTTAATTTCTTTACTTGATTCAAAAAAAGGTATTTTTCAAGGGCAACAGCTCCCTGAATAAATAACGTCGTCGTCATCGTCATCGTCATTGTCATCATCATTTTCTTCTTCTTCTTCTTTGTCGTCTTTGTTGTCCTCGTCCTCGTCGTCACCATCATCATTACTTATTACTATAATCTAATTGATCTTATGCTATCTTATAGATACATGGCACTCCAGTGATGGCGCATCCCCCTGCTGTAGACAGCAACTTAACACTTGCAGCATTCCTCAATCAAACGATTGGTTCAACTAAAGGAATCAAGCTGGACTTCAAGACCATTATGGTGGTCGAGCCCTCGCTCAAGATGATACAAAACGTAACGTCAGGAAAAGAGGTCAATAACCCGATATGGCTCAACGCAGATATCCTGCCTGGACCCTGTTATGATAAGGTGTGCACACCAGTTGATCATGTTAAATTTCTATCACTCTGCACAACGTACTTCCCACAGGCGACACTTTCCATTAGCTGGACTACAGGATTGAACATGACCGCACCAGAAAATTTCTACAACTGGACTCAGGTGATTCCCATGGGGAAACTCGTATCACAGATCTCCCAACCAATCACATTCCCTATCCGCGCGGTATTGGTACATCGCTCCTCCAAGCAGATTCAGTGGCTGCTTGACTCATCCAAGGCTTTCACAATAACCATATGGTCTTCAAAATATGACCAGCTTGACGTCCAAGACCTTGTTACGCTGCGACAAGAGGTTTCAGACAAGAGGCGCATCTGTTACGATCTTCCACCAGATCAGGACAAGGCTTTTAAAGAAGCTGTCAAGACAGAAGGCTCGTATCATAACAGCGAGGACAGTTTCCTGTGGAAAGCCTACGCTACAACGCGATGCGAGGACATACTAGTTGGTTTCAACAGCGTAATGTTTTCTGGAGACGGTGGGCAGGTGAAATCTGAAAATGCCCTTCGCAAGGTTTACGCATTTTATCACTTATTCGTATCCGGTATTTGTTCTTTCATCAACACTGCAGAATCAAACGAGAAGAGGAGCATTTCTATCTCACTGCACGTGACCAATACCACAGGCTCACCAACCTCGAATACTAGTAAAGTCATCAGGCTGGTCTTGTACAGCAATGGTGTTTTTCAGTTGTCGGTGAATGGTGGCGAAACGAAAGAAGGCTCCGTCGAAAGCAAAACTGGTGCGTTCGAGTTCACGATCTGGGAGAGTTCGCGTGACGGCAGAAAGAGGAAATTCGATTGTAAGATCACTGCGCAAGACAGCAAAGGAGATGAAGCGTCTGTTACCTTGGCAATGGAGAGCGAGCCAATGGCAGGTCACTTGCAGATCAGTACTGGAAAACAGTCGGGAGCAGTCCTGGTGGAGAAGGTCGAGATTGCACTGGCTGCCGAATCAAGCAGTAGAGCCAGTGACTGGAAGGTCCGCGGGAACTGTTATCTTATCGCTCTGTGGGCTTTGTTGCTGAGTTTGTGTCAGGTGTAAAAGCTTTGAAGTGCAATACTGGGAACCCAATTGCAGCAGGCCTCTAAATAAACCCTCCCTCATGCGATACTAACCGTTTCATATACACTCACTGAGTTTATTTCGTTGTAAATATACCTACTGCTATATTGAAAACACGCCTGTAAAAGCTGATAAGTTAAAGAGGTTATAATATGTGCTTTTGTAGGACGTGATGTAAGACCCGAATCACATGTACAACATGATACTTCAGAAATTATAATTACTTTTTCTTTTATCTAATCGAAAAAGCACGTTAACCATGCGAAAATTTTACGGTTGGTTCATTGGACTAGCGTGTTGCGTAATGAGCCCAAACCACGGCTGCGAATTCGAAGGAGTGGAAAAGTTTAATTAATAATATAGAGTTGAATAGAGTTTAATAATAGAGTTAAAAATACAGAGTTCAATAGTAATAAAATCATAATAAATCACAATAAATAAATCAAAACAGGCAATCAGACAGATACAAAACGTTATAGTCCATCTCCGCCCACAAATAGTATAGGCTAATCGTGGTGGGCGGAGCTACAATAATACTGCAGTCCGTGGTTTACCTATCAACTAATCACATTAATGAATAAATTACAAAGTGAGTACAACAACTTAAATCCATTGAGAATTATCAGTAATTATCAGTACAGTCACAATACAAGCTACAATGATATCAAATTAAAGGAATGAAAACAAGAGGATATGAAACCGAAAACGGGAGGATAAGAAGGATAAGAAAGTCAAACAAAAATATGCTTCGTAAAGATAAGTACAAAAATGTACGAAGTACTGTATATAAGCCTTCACACAAATTATCTGAGAAAGGCCACCTTCATACAAGTTGTATCAGTGGAAATGGGCACGTGAGGCGCCAAATGCTGTGCCCGTGTTTTAAGCTTACCAAAAGATACGAAAACTTCTTATACTTAAGATGCATATTTATATATATAATGCCTTTGAATGAACTGAGTTGCCTTGAGTCAAGCCCCAGACTTGTCAAAGTCTTATTATATATACTATATAAGCATTCTGGTTCCGTTTGATAGAAAACTGTTACAAAGTACAATTTTCTATAGTACCTGATAACCCACGGGCGACGTCCCTTGACTGCATGGTCGTTCAAGACTTGCAGAAAATTGCTAATAGAGGTTGGCAGTCCAGTGTAGCGCACATTGGATCTCGCGCATTCCTCGTTCTTTTCCCTTGTTTGGACAATTTTACCGTCCGCTCCAGCAAATGATCTGAGGAAAAAAGTTCGACTGCTTACAGTCTATGCCAAAGACGGCCTTTTTAACACGGCAGCTTTATTTATCAAAGGGAGACATAGTCAGCATTTCATACGCGAGTCCCTGCGTATTTGATCGAAAGCGCCGCTTGATAGGGACGCTTACGCCGATCATAATCTGTGTATCAGGCACTAAGGAGAAAGGTGGGCGCAAGGGAGGAGAGAAAGGGAAAAGAGAAAAAACATTCGTTTCCTTTCCTCGCGTGCCGCTCAAACTTTCGCGCGATATAGTCCAAGGCCTTCCAGCAGGCTACACCAATTATGGCGTTAAAACAATTGTCTACAACCATGCATCATTAGTGTCCAATTTTTTTAAACGTGATGCGATAAAATAGCACAATCTGATTGATTGAATTTGTGGACGATTCGCAGCGACCTAAAAAAGCGAAAAATGGCACACAAGGCGAATGATTGCGTGGTCACATGGGAGGCTTCCTCCGCAGTAAATGACACTTTTATCACGGTAAGTTGCGTTTTATATGTGCCTGTTCTCTCCCGATGTACGTGTACCGCAGGAACGTACCATGGATACATGATGGAGATCGCAATAAGCCCACATGACAATCAACAAAATTTATAACATACCGGTAGGTGGTAAATTCGTGTCGTCAAATTTAATTGCGTGAGCGTGCTTCATATTCCTATTGTGCACGCTGATGACGTAGTCGAGTGAATTTCTCTTTATAGGGTGTATGCACGTTACGTCATCGCCATGTTGGTGTAGCGTGAACAAAAGATTTCTCATTAGCTTCTTTTGTTATTATCCACCAACATGGCCGCCAACCCATTGTCATTCGAATCTCTGGAGACTGGTTGCATACTCTCACAACTGCGAGGATCATTCTTCATTTGATAAAATTTAAACTATCGCGTTGAAAATGTTATAAAACAATTGGTTCATGCGTCAGCTTTACGTTCGTCGGGATATGAAGCACTTGAGAAATCCGGAGAGTACTCAAGAACCTGGAGTTGCTCTCGGCAACTCTTACGCATCTTTCGTGCTCTCCAAACTTCCCGCGTGCTTCACTGTATCTCGATGAACGCACTCTGACGCAGAGCTTGGATGTTTGGAAACCCGAGGTAGGAAAACCAACCAAGATGATATGCCCCGTTTCAGATCAACAAACCGAAAACAAGGAAAAACGTTCTCCATGTGACGCATTGCCCGGAAACGAAAAGCCATGAAAATAAATTTACAATTGCAGAATACCCGGCCATTCCGAAGGTGCATTACTCCCATGGTCCGTGCTACCGCAGTCAACAGATGAATAAGTATAAAATGTTCTAAGTCAGTAAACTGGAGTGCTACCGCGGTCCGAGGTCCTGTAGTGAATAAATAAGTAATTGTTCTAACTATTAAACTGGAGTGCTACCGAGGTCCGCGGTCCTGTAGTGAATAAATAAGTGATTGTTCTAACTATTAAACTGGAGTGCTACCGCGGTCCGCGGTCCTGTAGTGAATAAATAAGTAATTGTTCTAACTATTAAACTGGAGTGCTACCGCGGTCCACGGTCCTGTAGTGAATAAATAAGTAATTGTTCTAACTATTAAACTGGAGTGCTACCGCGGTCCACGGTCCTGTAGTAAATAAATAAGTAATTGTTCTAACTATTCAACTGGAGTGCTACCGCGGTCCACGGTCCTGTAGTGAATAAATACGTAATTGTTCTAACTATTAAACTTGAGTGCTACCTCGGTCCGCGGTCCTGTAGTGAATAAATAAGTAATTGTTCTAACTATTAAACTTGAGTGCTACCTCGGTCCGCGGTCCTGTAGTGAATAAATACGTAATTGTTCTAACTATTAAACTTGAGTGCTACCTCGGTCCGCGGTCCTGTAGTGAATAAATAAGTAATTGTTCTAACTATTAAACTTGAGTGCTACCTCGGTCCGCGGTCCTGTAGTGAATAAATACGTAATTGTTCTAACTATTAAACTTGAGTGCTACCGCGGTCCACGGTCCTGTAGTGAATAAATAATTGTTCTAAGTATTAAACTGGAGTGCTACCTCGGTCCGCGGTCCTGTAGTGAATAAATACGTAATTGTTCTAACTATTAAACTTGAGTGCTACCGCGGTCCACGGTCCTGTAGTGAATAAATAATTGTTCTAAGTATTAAACTGGAGTGCTACCTCGGTCCGCGGTCCTGTAGTGAATAAATACGTAATTGTTCTAACTATTAAACTTGAGTGCTACCGCGGTCCACGGTCCTGTAGTGAATAAATAATTGTTCTAAGTATTAAACTGGAGTGCTACCTCGGTCCGCGGTCCTGTAGTGAATAAATACGTAATTGTTCTAACTATTAAACTTGAGTGCTACCTCGGTCCACGGTCCTGTAGTGAATAAATAATTGTTCTAAGTATTAAACTGGAGTGCTACCTCGGTCCGCGGTCCTGTAGTGAATAAATACGTAATTGTTCTAACTATTAAACTTGAGTGCTACCTCGGTCCACGGTCCTGTAGTGAATAAATAATTGTCTAAATAGTAGTAGCCAATGATGAGGCCAAATATGGGATTCAAGACAGCCTTTATTAAAAACCAATACATGAAATGATTGATATATATTATTCCTACTTAATAAAATTTCTCTTCAATACAATATTTAAAACAATATACTCCAAACTAAAAGAAAAATGACTAACACAAACGAAAAAGGAAATAGGCTGTCAGATAGGCCAAGTGGGAAACCAACACAGGAACACAGGAAGAGGGAGGGAGGGTGAGAAAAAGGCAAAACTGCCAACTGCAAGTGTAGCATGTATTAGGACAAGCACGAAATGAGCCCGGTATGACTATAGGTAGTATATACCTGTACCTGTGTTGTTTCCCAGTAGAAAGTAAATTTCCATACTGTAAAACTACTCACCAAATATGGTTTAGCTACACGTGTAATCATAGTTAAAATCTTTTAACTACATCAGTGGCCTATTGTTGAAAAATCACCGCATGCAGAGGCTATCCTGTTTCCCATTAGCGAACTTTGACTCTCCAATTTAGAGCAGCATCAATCCAAATGAACCGATGCTACCCCTAAATAGTAGTAGCCAATGATGAGGCCAAATATGGGATTCAAGACAGCCTTTATTAAAAAACCAATACATGAAATGATTGATATATATTATTCCTACTTAATAAAATTTCTCTTCAATACAATATTTAAAACAATATACTCCAAACCCAATGGTGGTGAAAGAAAGGAAAGGTATATATTAAGTACATAATTTATAGGATATATAGATACCCGTATATATATATATGTATCTTTATAGATAAGGATAGATAAGGATTATTATAGACTGGTGAGAATCGATTTGGCCATAACATTGGCAGATTCTAATCTAATTGCAAGAGGAACCGTAAGGTACAAAAGCACAGCATCAGAATGCCAATCACCTAACATCTTGATAAGCTCCACTGGGAGGCCGGCCCTAAAAGCAAAGGAAGCCCCACCCCTACGAAAAGAGTGACACGCAAAGTCGTTGGCTGGCAGGCCAAGGGCTGAGAGGATGGCACGCAAGCGCTTGAGAAACTGGGAATAGGTAAAAATGTTGTACTGTAGGGAGTTAGCATCTTGCCACATGAATGCTTGGGTGTCCTGGGAGAGGTGAGCAGTAAATGAAAAGGCCCTTTGAATGGCGGTAACAGGACAGAGGGGGGAGGCAGGGATAAGGGGCAAGGGGATCTGCACTACCCGTTCACGAAACTGTAGGGTCTTACTCCAACGCAAAGTCAACAGGGCCCCCCAGGGAAAAAGCAATATATCAGATCGGAGTAGCTGCTGAGAGGGATTAAATGAGTGGGCGGAAGTGGCTAGAATGTGACTTTTCCGTAACATGGCAAAAAAGGATACTAGGCATATGGCCCAAAAAGAGGCATCAAAAACTGGTCCGCAAATTTAGTTGCGAAAAAATGAGGAAAAGGTGATGAGGAGTGATAGGATGTAAATTTCCATACTGTAAAACTACTCACCAAATATGGTTTAGCTACACGTGTAATCATAGTTAAAATCTTTTAACTACATCAGTGGCCTATTGTTGAAAAATCACCGCATGCAGAGGCTATCCTGTTTCCCATTAGCGAACTTTGACTCTCCAATTTAGAGCAGCATCAATCCAAATGAACCGATGCTACCCTCTAAGTATTAAACTGGAGTGCTACCTCGGTCCGCGGTCCTGTAGTGAATAAATAAGTAATTGTTCTAACTATTAAACTTGAGTGCTACCTCGGTCCGCGGTCCTGTAGTGAATAAATACGTAATTGTTCTAACTATTAAACTGGAGTGCTACCGCGGCCACGGTCCTGTAGTGAATAAATAAGTAATTGTTCTAACTATTAAACTGGAGTGCTACCGCGGTCCACGGTCCTGTAGCGAATAAATAAGTAATTGTTCTAACTATTAAACTGGAGTGCTACCGCGGTCCGCGGTCCTGTAGTGAATAAATAAGTAATTGTTCTAACTATTAAACTGGCGTGCTACCGCGGTCCACGGTCCTGTAGTGAATAAATAATTGTTCTAAGTATTAAACTGGAGTGCTACCGCGGTCCGCGGTCCTGTAGTGAATAAATAATTGTTCTAAGTATTAAACTGGAGTACTACCGCGGTCCGCGGTCCTGTAGTGAATAAATAATTGTTCTAAGTATTAAACTGGAGTGCTACCTCGGTCCGCGGTCCTGTAGTGAATAAATAATTGTTCTAAGTATTAAACTGGAGTGCTACCGCGGTCCCTTAGTGAATGAATGAGTAATTTAGCTAAGTCTTTAATTGATGTGAAATCGGTGTATCTGAAAGCAATGGTCAATATATAAAAAAATATGCGTGTTATTTTGGGCATTAACGCTTAAAGAACGAGGTATACACACCTCTGTTCGTTGTTTGTTGTGCATATTAACTTCAACTGTAACGCACGAGTGACCGTGGACCGCGGACCGCAGTAGCAAGACGTGACTGAGTAATATTAAGTGGCGGGGTATTCTGCAATCTAGCCCAGCAGGAGTTTGCTGTTTCTCAAATGTATTAATAATACATGACGAGCAAAGAGGGAATTACTATTGTGGAGGTTAGTATATCTGCTCCTGATTATCAAATGATTCGGTAGACTTTTGCCATGAATTTCTCCAATGATTGTTAACCCTTTTACTCTTATGATCAGAAAGCTAATTCTCCTGACCGATTATCATACATTTCTTTGTTGACTATTCCCGAGAATTTGGTGTTACATCAAGACCTTATCCAATAATTGATTATTTTCTCAATTCTCATAACCTCTCTGCTTGACAGCATATTAAAATTGTAAAGAGAATTTAAATGCTGGTCACCCTTTATCAAACACTTGAAAGACTGTTTCATTATCCACACGTCAAAGTCAGTTTAAAAAAGACTGACTTTAAAAATAAGCGCTTAAATATATCCAACAAAACACTTTTCATGTTTGATATGCTGCAATTGAAGGGTTGGGGGCATAAACTGCCTATGTGTAGTTTTAGGTGTTTTTTTTGCATACATTATTTCTCGAAAACAAAAAAGAAATCGGTGAAAAAAATACGGGACAATGTTTTTGAATCAAAATGCAGTTCACATGCAAAAATCCAAGCGAACTAAAAAAACGGCCGAAAATTACACATAGGCAGTTTATGGCCCCAGCCCTTCAATTAATATTGTATGCCTTGGTGTACGTGTGAAACAGTGCTAATGAATATCGACCAAATGTTTTTGAATATATGAATATATGAAAATCATATATTTGAACTGCAGATTAATGATTGAATATGTGAATGATCATTGCAGTTATGAACACTACTTAAGCAGTAGTGAAAAGAAAGCCTGAAAAAAAATTCAGGCTTGTATAGGATTCGAACCCACAACCTCTGCGATACCGGTGCAGCGCTCTACCAACTGAGCTAACAAGCCATCTGGGAGCTGGCCGTTTTGTTGGTTCATTATATACCCGTGAGTGGTGAATATGTGAGAATCAATATATGAAAATCATATATTTGAACTGCGGATAATGATTGAATATGTGAATGATCATCAAAGTTATGAACACTACTATGTTTTTGCATTAGTAAGCCACATCCACCTAGTGACCCAAGATTGAAAATGGAATTCATCTGAACAAAAAATAATCAAGATAGTTTAGGTTAAATAGTCGGTGCAATTTATTTACGTTCAAGATTCTAGAACTGACAAGAAAAGTAGTGTGCCACACGGTCTTTATGAGGTTTGTCGTATTTCACTCCCTCATTTTAAAGTGGAGAAGAGGTGAAATACAATTATCCTAAAAATGATTGTACACCCTTGAGAGGCTACACCCATGGGACATACAGTCCTCCACCCCACTCCTAAGATGGTTTCAGCTTGGTTCACAAGTTAAAAATGTGAATGTAAAGCTCTAATCAGTCAATACTCCTACCTAACTGCCGACCGGTTAGCTCAGTGGTAGAGCACCGGACTAGCGTGTGGGAGGTCGGTGGTTCAAACCCCGGTCGGACCAACACTCAGGGTCCTTAAATAATTGAGGAGATAGTGCTGCCTTTGTAATTACATCTGCAAATGGTTAGACTTTCTAGTCTTCTCGGATAAGGACGATAAACCGTAGGCCCCGTCTCACAACTCTTCATAATTGATTCTGTGGAACGTAAAAGAACCCACACTCTGTTCGAAAAGAGTAGGGGACGTAGTTCCCGGTGTGATGGTCTATCTCTCATCTGATGATGTTCTTTGAAGGCCGTAAGTTAGATAACTCCTTGGGTTAATTATGTCACCTTCATTAAATAAAGAATATTGTATTGTATTGTATTGTAAGGTTATGATTCAGCCTACACTTAGTCACCACTCTATTCACCTAGATGAACTGATACCAAAAAATTGACATGTTCTTCCAGATTATATCCACACCCCTCTAACTATTGTTTATAGATTTGACTCCCCACCCATCCCTCCTAAAGTCCAATTTTGTTCATACAGATGCATTTTAATGGCAAATATTAGCTGTACAGCCCCAATTCCCTTCCCCTTGGAATTTTTGATGACCTTCCTTTGGGGAAGCATGGATATTTTCTGAAACTACATATTGAGCCTGACAGGCAGTTCATTTCTATCCTTCATCGAGCTTGAGGTCTTCCAAAAATTTAGCATGCTGATCTGAGGGAAGATCATAAAAAATCCTGGCATTGTTAGCAACTTTTTTCCGCAAAGTAACCAAGTCTTTGGTGTTTGGTTTGTCATAGGCTGTAGACCAAATAGTTAGGGTGTAGTCATCAGAGAGACTCAAAAGCCACAAAATCTGTTCCATCGACTTGCCAATCATGTTGGCTCTGATTGGAAAGGTGACTGGCTGAGAGATGTTAGTCAACAAGTCTCTCATTGGTTGAACAAATCGCCATTCATAATAATCCTCATCGGAAACAAAAGCACTTGTTGTCCAGCCAATTGAAAGAGTTGTTGAGGGAAAGTACTTGGTACAAGCGTTGAAAAACATATGTGGATCAACTACATTACAGTCAGATCCCCCTCTGCATGGACCAGGCAAGATGTCACCATTTAGCCATATTGGAATTGCTTGTTGATCAGAATTAGTTTCTTCCTTGAAGACTTTAAGTGAAGGCTCAACAGCAGCTGCCAGTTTGAAATCAAGTTTAATCCCTTTGCCAGAGCCAACAGTTCTCTTCACAAACTCGGCAAGTGACAGGTCGCTGTCCGTGCTGGGAGGGTGTGCCATGATTGGAGTTTTATCGGCATCTCGGAGCCACACATCAGCTTCAATCATCATAACCTTTCAAAAGAGAGAAACAAAGTCTACAATTTCTATAATGTGCATTGCTAATCTTTTAGAAACTGATACATGTAAGCACCAGAAAATCAACATAGACAGAATAAGTTAGCCACCATAGCTGGTAGCCATGTGGAGTAATGTTTTGGTACTGGAGCTGCTGAAAGCGAGTGGCGAAGCCGCCAGTTACACAGGCAAAAAAGTGAACCATTTAAATTTGTCAATTTCTGAAAAACAAGTAGCATCTCAGGAAAAATTAGCACTCAGAAGGTTTTATTTGTATAGGTATAGTTCAATTTTTTGTTAGCCATTAATTAATTTAGAGTGTGGTTTTCAAACAAGAAACATCCTCAAAGTTGGCACTGTCATCCTAATCTTATGACACAGTTTTCATTTCTGGCATTCTTTGACTTGTATTTCATAATTTTAATGACTTTAAACTCAAGCAACTAAGTGTTCATGTGTTCACAGGGGACTTCTGATGTACAGATGTCAAATAATGTTATAATTCAGCAATTGTGATTTAAGACAATTACCGTAAAAGCTCTATTAAGCCCCCCTCTGTAATAACCCCCCGTAATAAGCCCCCGTTTGGAAGGCGGTTTTGGTAATAATAAGCCCCCTCTCTAAACCCCCCCCCCCCCCCCCTTTTGGGACATGACATTTTGTAATTAGTCCATCCTATTCCCTGTTGCAAAATCCACTCCATTCTTCCCAATTGGCTTGTATTTAATCAAATATCAACTCAAACACATAATAATGTTTGCTGCTCTTTATTAAAGAATAAAATTTCACTACAGTTGTTTGAGTATTGTATGAAAACTGTTTTGCGATGGAAACTGCATGTTTCAGATTTGAAACAAGCCCCCTCTCTCCCCCCTCCCCGCACCCCCTCTAATAAACCCCTGTTAAAGATGTCTGAAATTTAACAAGTCCCCAGGGGCTTAACAGAGCTTTTACGGTATTGATCAACCTCTCCAGCTAAAGTCTCCTGAAGCTGTGCTTGACTGTTAACAGCATGAGCCCAGGTCACCTCCAGAGCATCAGTCACATGGAAATACTCAAGTACATCAACCCCAGAATGATCATGATAAGCTCTCACTCTGCCATCCATCAATTCTGACTGAGAATGATGTCCCACTACAGACTAAAAAAGAAATTAACCTTAATACAAATCATGCTGCGTTGGAACAAGGAAGACTCCTTATATTTTAGAATGTTGAAGGGCCGAGTGCATAAAGAGCCTGTATTATAACAATGTCTACTCTTACGAGGAAATGATGTTAAATACATACCGATAAGACAGTGTGGAAATTGGAAAAAAGTTCTAAATGGATCAAACGAGTATAGCAAAAACAGTGTTAGAATACCCGCCCTACACATATTAAATGCTAATACTTAACCTTATCGTCACGAAATCTTAATAAATTCCAAATGAACCAAACCAGCACAAAAAACAGTACTAAAAAAGCAACAACTTTCGCAATCTGTGGTTTCATCCCTCTTTGTCCGCCATTTTCTCGTTCCCAAGTTTCCACAGGTTAAAAAGTTCGGTAGAAGACTGGAGCGATAAACAAACGAACATGGCTGACGAAAAGCTGTCTTGATGGTTTGCTATGCACCAAAGGATATTTTCCAGACGATGGATAATTCTTTTTTCACTTTTGACAGTCTCTGTAACCTTTCTGTTCTTACAATTATTATCCCTGAAAGCTATTGACAACACGGTATGTTTTATCTGTTTTTATTTCAGCTTAAAATCATCGTTAGTTCCGAGCCTGCTAACAATCGACGTGATTGACTTCGAATATTGAGAATGAAATATTATCAGGGTATCTGGACAACTCGTCCCCTGGATAATTAGCCCCAGACAACTCGCCCCTAATCTCTGGACGATTTGTCCAGGGGGCGAATTGTCAGACATCCCTCATTAGCAAATACCTTAACACGTTGTATTTATAGTTTACTTCGGGGTGGTAAGGTTGAGAAAGGAAATGTCTGAAGGCACAGTACTTATAACTTACATTATTGAGCATCCATAAGTGTAATACAACAAATGGTTTTCAACAGTTAATTTCTAGGTTCAGTGTATTGGCAAGTCTTCAAAGATTACTCCCATACCAAAACCATAGGAGTGTGTTATGGGTATGTATATGCTGTTTTCTGCTCATTGCAGAGAACGATTGTCACATGGCATGGCATAGAGGGTAGGGCACTAAATACGTTAATACAATTTGTTACCCAACAACAACAACATTGACTTTATTTATACATTAATATTTTTGAAAAAAAGACCTTTGTAACCCGCAATTAGCACAGCTATTCTAGGCGGGCTACTTAACTGATACCCAGGTTATAGTTTCCTCTACAACCACTAATAGGTTTATCACACTGGAGTCATTTATTTAACTGATAGGCCTTGCTCTCCCTGTCTTTCTCACCCTTGATGGAGATTTAGAACTCATAATTCATAGGTTTTAATAGTAACTTGAGGATGGGCTGTCTGTCTGTTTATATGTCAAAGGTTGGTCTTAGTAAGCTGTGAAAGAGGCTGAAATTCTCTGTTCTCTGGTGGAATTAATATTTTATTAGCTAACTTTCCTGGAGGTGGCCCAATTTGAGACGACTCTTGATGCATCACTCCAAAAATGTGGCTTCATCTGTATATTTCTACCTGTTAGTGTTATGGGTTAAAATATGGTTGAAACTGCATAGGGTTGTAAGATTATCAAGTCCCCAGTGATGTGTTAAAGGGGCTAACCAAAACCTTTGGAAATCTTCATTCTATTTTAGGAAAAATGCGGTAACATTTTTTAATTGGTTTATTCTAGACAGGGTGCTACAGTTGACTCCCAAAAACTTGAACCTTCAGCAGAAATAGAAAAGGGTTCGAGTTATCGGGAGTTTGAGCTACCAGGAGTTGAGAACAAATGACCAGAAATAAGGAAAAGCAATGATCCTGTGCACTTCTATTCATACAATGTACTGTGGTGGTATGGTGACTGGCAAGGCAGTTAACCGCGGAGATGGGGAAGGTGTGCAAGTGCCATGCACACTGCACTTCAAGGGACACCAAAAATTTATTGACATTTTGAAGAAAGAGTTAAGTGGAAATGGGGATGAAATGTAAACGACCCTGAACTGGACTGGAACTGGAAGAATACTTGCGATCAATTGCTTCAAGTAAATTCAATGTTTTGATCTACAGTATTGTATTTTTTTACTTGTCATGTCTTGAAAAACGTGGTTCGAGTTATCGAGGGGAAAATTATATACAAAATGACCTGAAGGGAAATGAAGTTGGTTTGAGTTAGCGGGAGGTTCGAGTTATTGAGGGTTTGAGTTACTGAGAGTAAAATTACAGTAAATGTTTGAACGAAATCCACGGGAAATCGATGTTGGTTCGATTTAGTGCGAGGTTCGAGTTAGCGAGGGTTCGAGTTATCGGGAGTCGACTGTAATTGCAATGCAACATCCCCTTCCCAGGGCCTATGATTGTGGATGTCTCTATATTTAATGTTCCTGCATGTTCTCTTTCTTTTTCATAGAGACATTTGAAAACCTTCACAGAAGTGAGCAGGAAACAACAGGTTCCAGTGTTTTTGTTTTATCCATCTCTTGCCACTTTACCAGCAAGGAATTCAACTAAGTTACAGAATTCAGAAAGTAATGACTGTGAACTGTTTTGTGAACACCAAGGTTTTACCGGTATATTTGGTGTCATAAATTCAGAATGGCAGAGAAAGCAAAATCAGCCACTGGCAGCATTGATAGTGAGTATTCATTGTCATCTCTTTTCTTGTATTTCAAGTAGTGGCATTTGATGTCCATAAAATTGTATTTAATCCACAGGCATTTTGGAGCATCTATAGAAAACAGGGCCACTTTAGTCCACTTCATTTAGAGCTGCACGTACATCTGTTGGATTATGGATATTGCAATTCAATGTCATGGACACAAGTGGTCCTGTACTCTATAGTTTAGCTGGTATTTAATCATACTATTTCTACAATTGCTACTGTCTACAGTTGTATTTCCTATGTCTACCACCTCTTTCCTCAAAATAACTCTCTTTCAGTTTCATCACCCCCCCCCCCAGCCCCCCATATCACAGTCCCTTGCAAGCTATAGCTGATTAGATGGCTGTCAGTTTGTTTGCAGATGCTGCCCTTTGCTTTTGCGACAGTTTACAACAGGGAAAATTCACTTATCATTCCACTTTGTTTTCTAATTGTGAAAGCAACATTTGTCCCTAATGAAACAAGTGAGAGACAGAGTCGTAAACAAACACCAAAGCAACACTGAGGCTACCCCTTGGAAGGCCTCAGGAATGGGATCTAAAAGCACCTTTTTTTCCAATGAAGTGTGCAGAGTTTTGTTCCTTCTTATTGTCTGATACTCCTCTCTTCTAACAGCTGCTTCACTTATACAAAAAAAGTATAATAGTTCAGAGGCTAATAAGTGCATTTTCAATTATTTTTAGACTCAGTTTAGATCTCATCTTCGGTCTCATGGTTTCCTTATTGCCTGCCATAGTGTTGAAGAGCCATGGTTTGACTCAAGCAAAGATTTCCTAAATATGAAGCTTATTGTCTCATCATGCAGCATATTACAGGATACGTTTTCTATGGAGCTATTAATATTTTATAATAGAAAGTCTTATTTATGGCATGGACCTCTCCAAGGAGATTCCGTAACCAAGTTCTTAAAATTTTCTGGGGCATATAACAGGTAAGTTGAGTGAGGGATAATTTAGCATAGATTGTGTTTCTTTGGGTGCATTCCTACAGTAGATTGTCATCAAGTTTGAAACCAAATGTAGCATTAACTAATTCACACTCACAACAAACCTGTTGGGTTTTGAGTAAAATGAACTTAGAAGGTCGGCACACGCTTGGCGAAAAGTCACTGGGTCAAAATGCCTCGTGTGCTGACTGCTTGGGAGACATGTTGCTGGGTCCAGATGCCTACCATTAGTACACACGAGGCAACTTTTCTGTGGGCAGATAAATGACGCTTTCCCATTGGTTTATTTTGTTTATGTTTTCGCGCCTGACAGTTGCCTTTCTCCACCAAAATGCAAAGTAACTTGCACAGACATGCGAGTATGCGCATGGAATAAGTTGTTGTGACGAGCAGATTTTGGCATGAACAAAAATCTGCGTGGACAGAAACGAAAGTGATGTCACAAAAGGGGTGCGAACAACCGCTGGGCAGCCGCAGTTGCTCTGCCTCATGTACCGTTTCTTTGAGTCAGCCATTGTTTTTAGGGAAGGGTAGCTTGTGTCCTCTGGTTTTCTACGCCATTTTGGGTAAAATTTATTGGTTTCACACGTCCATGTTACGGCAACTGGAAGAAATTACATGATTCAGTTTCCATTTCTGTTGGGCATTCAACCTAATGGCTTTATCAGCTACATCCAGAAGTGTGAATGATATATGAAATAAATCATATATGAACTGCGGAAAAGAATGATCCAACTTATGCAATTGCGAAAAGAAGCCTGAAAGAAACAATTCAGGACTTCATAACTGAGCTATGAGGGAATTAGCTGGAGTGAGGCAGGAAGGACAGCTCAGAGCTAAGTACGATGAGAGTTGTCGATGGCCTGTGCTCCACTGGGTGCAAAGGGCTTTCTAAATGATGAACAGCTTTTGTTACGGCAAGATTTTATAGCGGACTGCCAATCATGGTTAAAAGACCTCCACCTTCTCTCTGTTTCCCTTTAACTGGGTAGGTCACAAAACTTGTTACTTCGCCTGGCGAGCTGGGATGCTGCCAGCAAAGTCTCATTGCTGCAGGTTTTCTTTGGCAGCTCCCCTCTTTTCACAGAGAACTAACCAAGGTTAAACGTGGCCTAGCTTTTCTCTGTTGCCCCATGCCAAGGTTGGTCGTTGGCTCTCAAGGAGCTCAACCACCATTTGACAGGTCTTGTTCTTAATCCTGCTGGGATAAACAGAAACCCACCTCAGTATTGGGTAACATGTCACCAGTACCATGTCACTAGACCGGCCTGACCTGACCTGACTACAAATGCAATGCAAGAAAAAACAGTTCAACCGTGTAAAATACATCTCTATCCCATATCACAACATATGAAACCGTATTGACCTACACCGTATCAGACAGCGCAGCATGCCATACCACACCACAGTATCAATACGTGTCATACCACACCATATCTTTCCACATCGCAGAATACTTTTCCATGCCATACCCTACTAGATAAAGCAATCTTTCTCCTTGAAATTTATCCCCTAGCACAAAGTTAACTAGATTTACGTCTGTGATCATAAAATCACCAAGTAATAATAATTTACTTCACTTTCAATTAAAAATTGTCATCACAATTAATACCTCAAGCAATAAAAATAATGATCGTGTGTTGTCATTTACCAAATATCTCTATAACTACATGAACCGGCACGTTTCATATCATTCTGTTGTCTCAATTTCAACTTTAGCAATGGTTAAAACGATGGTCATAGTACGTTATTTTTTTCCTTCTAACCATAATTATAAGGAGTTAGGCTTGCCAGGTCGATTGAGCTCTTGGTATCGGCTGCCAAATCAGGGATGACATTTTGCCTAAGGGAAACATCCTTTGCTTCAAAGTCGATTCGCTCGATATTCTTAGGCGGCACTTCATGGCTTGCCGTTCCCTCTTCTTTGGTCATCTCCAGTGTGCAAGTACCTTTCCCTGCTTTCTTGGCCATCATCTTTCATTCGTTTGCTTTAAGCCAACCCACAGCGGCTGCTTCAAAATCACGGTTATCATCGACTCTCAACGCCATTTGGCTGGGACTTTCGTGTAGTTGCCATCACCTTGCCGGTTCACCTAAATAAAGCTCAAATTATGAGAATCTTGGACAGTTGCAAAATGTAGCCTGCGTGCCATGCGATAGAATGGAAAAGGGCCCCGGGGAGGGGGGGGGCACTCCCTATAATGGCCTATACGGGGAGGTTCCGCCCGAAAGGGGTATCTTTTTCACGCTTCAGGTATATGAAAGGGTAGGGATTTCACGAGTCGAAGTATATGAAAGGGTAGGGAATTCTACCATTTAGGTATTTAAAAGGGCCTTTCATTAAAATATTTCGAACACACATACCTCAGGACTGTACTGTTCTAATGGAAGGTATACGAAAGAGGTACCAACTGTCAATGGAAGGTATACGAAAGGGGTACCTTTTCTGTCAAAAATGGTATATAAAAGGGTAAGGGGTCGGACCTTGGGGTGGAGCCTCCCCGTATTAAATGTTTTTTAGTAGCCCCCCCCCCCCCCGGGGGAAAGGGAAGGTGGGAAAACGGGCGCGCGCGATGCGAGAAGAGAGAGCGTGGAGCGTGACGAGAGGGAGGACAAAAGCTTTGTTAATTTTCGCTCTCCCCGCGCTCCCCTAGCTTCGCGCGCGCCCGCTTTCCCACTTCCCTTTCCCTTTTCAGTAGCGCTTTCCACGCAGGAATTAATCGAGGATTAATGTATGTTATTTTCTTTCAAAGGTTCTCTATAAAAGAAAACGTTTTCGAGGGAGTTCGTTTGAAAGTTCCGTCAGAACCCGACAAACTGGCCTCAGAGCAAACTCAGGCACAGTTTAAAGGATGTAACCTGACAAACTCGCGACACTTTTACGGTAAATATGGCCGAGACGTTTCTCCAGATGCCATTCTGTTTAAAAGGAGGGCGTTAGAAGTCCTTTCTGCAGCTGTTAATGCTTTGGATCGTCTTGGTGTGAGATTTTGGCTGAGTAGTGGAACCTGTTTAGGTGAGACTTGTTTAATTTCGGATTTTGTGTTAAATTTTGTTCCTCGTAGTTGTTCGTTAGTAATACATGTACCGTCAATTCTTTTAGCGTTGTCTATTCGTTAATCAACCAACCTTCCATTCCTTCCTCCCTCTCTCCCTTCCTTCCTTCCTTCCTTCCTTCCTTCCTTCCTTCCGTGAGCGGTGTTTGGTGATGTAGCGTTGTATGTCGTCCTCAGGTTGGTTCAGACAGTGTGATATCATTCCTCACAGCAAGGATGTAGACCTCGGTATTTGGATCAAGGACTACAATCCTCTTCTTTTGTCGGAATTTGAGAAAAGTGGGCTTCACTTAAAGCACAGATTTGGTCGAGTAAGTCCTGCAGTTGTACACTCAAGTACTTTGTTTAGCTCCGGCGGTTGCAGTATTCGACTTGCATTAAAGACAACATTTTTTTTAATTAAACATATTTTCTGACAAAGTTGGCCCTAAGAGTTACCGTGCTCATCGAGAGGGCTCACTTCGAAAATGAAAATTATTAACAAATGACATTAAATTAGCTTGGGTCAGAAACGGCAAAGAGACAAATAAATGCAAAAAGCATCAACACACATGCACAAAAGGCGATGAAAAAGATGAAAAGAGGAGCCGACAGATGGAAGCACACACTATTAAGCGTTACTCTGACTAGACATGAAAACACAAGTCACTATTCTGTTTTAGCGACAAAAAGGGCGCACCAAACAGAAAAGCCAAAAAAGCCGAACATTTTACGCTATACTCAAGAAAAAGGGACCCCTAAAAGATTTCAGGTGTCCCGTAGTCTTGAAAAATACCACGGCCTATTTAAACTCCTCGTTCAAGATTTAGAACAAATTTCCATTGACTAAAATGGGCACGCCTGTCTCTCCATTTTTATCCATGTGGCTCTCTTTTGTTAGCTGTTTAAATTCTCTTCTTAACTCGAATGGCTGTTCATTCGTTAAACATGACAATCCATCAGCGGATTTGAAAGCGCCTGTTGGTCTTTATTTTATTACACACGTTCTGATTTGATGTGACACTTTCATTTTTAGATAGAAGACAGCTTTGAGTTGTCTTTCAGGACTGAGGAGGACTATGTCAAATTAGACATTTTCTTTTTCTATGAAGAGAAGGAGTACATGTGGAATGGTGGAACGCAGGCAAGGACCGGGAAAAAATTCAAGTAAGATTTCGTTGCGTCCGCCCGAAAGGGGTACCTTTTTCACGCTTCAGGTATACGAAAGGGTAGGGATTTCACGATTCGAAGTATATGAAAGGGTAGGGAATTCTGCCATTTAGGTATTTAAAAGGGCCTTTCATTAAAATTTTTCCAACACACATACCTCATGACTGTACTGTTCTATTGGAAGGTATACGAAAAGGGGTATCAATTGTTAATGGAAGGTATACGAAAGGGTGAGGGGTCGGACCTCGGGGCGGAGCTTCCCCGTATTAAATGTTTTTTAGTAGCCCCCCCGGGGTAGGGAGTCACCTTATTCTCAGTCGGTAGCAAGGATTTCTATGCACCCAAATCTGAAAAAAAAAATCCATTTGTTTCTTTCTATGGCAGATATATCTTTCCAAAATTCACTCTTTGTTGGACGGAGTTTCTCGAACTGAAAGTGCGCATTCCTTGTGAAACTGATTCCTATGTCATGGCTAACTATGGAGAACATTGGCATGTGCCAATCAAGGAATGGAACTGGAAAGAAAGTCCGCCAAATGTTCGGGAAAATGGCCGGTGGGACGAGAAGGACTGGGGTGATGTGATTCAGCTGTTCTGAGTATTGGGAGCAATGTGTTAATTCATATACATGAACAAGAATTGCTACTGTGTAAATGAAACTTTATAATAAAAACCAGATAGCTTCTCTAATGGATGTTTGCTCGCGAGACATGTGCGAAATTGCAAAATTCTTCACTTGGATAATCTTTGAGATCTAACAGAGTCTCATAAAAATGTTTTTCACACCATGTTAGCTTTTTATCTTTATCGCATATTACGTACTACGTGAACCGTTATCTAGTAAAGTAGTAAAGTTCTTTTGATCTTTTCGTTTATAAATAGAATTACGTAAGTCTAACTGATATAACAGTTATATTTCACCTCGGCAGGCTACCGGTATTTCGCGCATGAACAATTGCAAAGAATTCCTCTTAGTATTAAAGCGGATTGGCACTATCGCCAGGATCATGTGACCACGCCTTCAGTTTGCCGATTTAGCAAATGCCAGGCACGTTACTACTCGTTCTGAGACGTTACAGTTTGTCGCATGTGACGTGGTAGCGATAAGCCTGAACTGCTTTGTGCAAATCCGACCTGCCGAGTGAGTAACTTGCTTAACAGTGTCGCCGATACACTATGTTAATTGTCACGAGGTATTGAAATATGTGAGACAGGGAACAGTTCCTCTCTTTTCTGCCCTCTTGCTGCCCAGAAACTCATCCCCGGTGCGAAGAATCATTTGTGTCCCTGTTCGTGTAGAGTTTTCACTTGCGCACATGCACACTTAGCCTCTTAGTCGACTACTTACTGACCTCTTACTTCAGGAAAGATAATATTACAAGAATAGATGGTTGATTCCTATGCAATTATTTTTTTTAGTTAAATTATGACTTATTCGTCACATTTCACCAAATACTTCCTTTAACTCTTCAAGATAACCCTGCAGAGTTTTGATTATGTACCCGTTCTTATTTTCCTCCAAAAATCTTCTAATGAAGGGAACTTCGTCTTCCTGTCCCTTCACGAACTTCTCAAAGTACAGTTTGTTGATTGCCTGCATTTTCTTTCGTTTTAGGATAGTGTTTGGCTCCGAGACCCAATTTAGCTCCTGCTGGGCACCAAATACTTTGTCATAGCTTAGCACCGGGTCTTTTTGCGCACGCAGTAGCTCTATAATGCGCCCGATGATGACGCCGACCGGAAGCAGATCTAGCGCGGGCTCAGTCGTCACCGGCTGCCCGTTTGAATCTCGCATCAACCTCCGCGCGATTTCGAACAGCAGCATAAAATGGAGTTCGTTCATCGGGCTTACCGCGTTGAAAAGCGCTGACTTCATACCTTTGGTGTTTAATTTATAACACATGTCTCCAAGGCCTTTGTTCGTGACCCCACTTTTGGACAACAAAGAGCACATTTCAGGATAATCGTAGTACTTCAGTCGCCCAACGACTTTTATGAGCCCGTGGCCTGGGCAGAGCGCGGTGGGCATAAGCTCCACTCTAAATTTCTTGTCAGCGGCAAATTTCAGATAGAAAGGACCGCTGTCCTTTTCCCGGTATTCCGTGATGATGCAGCGCAGAAGATTGACCACAGCAACACCACTCATCCCCATGATTCCAAATGTGTAGATGCTGGGGTTCTCCTGAAGATCTACCAGCTTGATCTCCTTGGCATTTTTGACGAAGAACAGCTCATTGGCTTCGCTTTGTCTCTTGAACTCTTCCTTTATGGCCTTGGTTTTGTCCCTCCAGCCTTCAAAATTCCATTCTAACTTAACTACGTCGTTGCTTTCGCCCATCTCTGTATGGTACTCCTTCGAGCTGAAGAAAGAAAGAAGAACAATTTACTAATACAACCAAATCAAACATTGAACTCAAATTTAACGCTTTTGTCCTCTCCCCCCCCCCCCCCCCCCCCCCCTTCGTTTCCTGTTGTCTGGCATCGATTGCACGTTCTCCGGCACATGACACCAGTTGCATGTTATCTCGGGCGTGCAATCGACTGCACTTCATGTTCCCAGGCCCGATTGCATGTTTTCCAGCGCTTGTCACCGGTTGCTTGTTTTTCCGCACATAACACGTTTTTTTTTTTTTTTTTGCCTCGTTAACATTTTGTTTTGGATTGCAAGAACAAAGCCATCCCTTTGTAAAGTTGATTACAACCACTTAAAAAAAATCTAATAAGAACCGATAAAAATGTCTGAGCACGACCTGTCAGTTGCGTTTTGGCGCGTGTACATAATCTTGCCCAGCTTGCTTGGATTCCAGGCCATCTTCATTCTATCGCGGTCAACTACGTTTCAAGTCACGTGGCGCGTGCTTTCGCACATGTAACAGTTGCGTGTTGGTATCGAATTCTCGGATGGAACTCACTATTATCATGGGGAATTCGGTACATCAATCAAACGGTATTTAACTGACTCCAAAGATATGCATTGCTTTGGTGACGATTTGGTATCATAATAAATCTGACATATTATCAGCTGGGCAAATGTTAAGGAGGCTCGCATCAGTTTGAAGTCTCATTGGATTTCGATATAATTGTCCTTTTTTCAAAATGAGCGGCCTCGCGTTATCGTTGAGAAAATAAACTTTGATGAAACATAAAAAAGATGTTATAGTGTCAAAGAAATCGAAGCTTGTCTTCTACAGGAATTCTTGATTTCAACAAGTACACCCCAAGACCAAAAAAGCTGATGCGAGCCTCCTTAACAACATATCACTTTAACGCAGTGAACAAATGGAAACATGGACTTAAGCGCAACTCAGTCATTCTTAAACCTTTTAGAAACCAGGTTCATTGCTGAAAACAAGTGTTACACACAATTTCACCAAAACAGACAGGCAATCAAAGGGTTGGATTGATGCTAATGAATAAATTAATAAACACCTGCTAGACATTCTTTTGTTGTCGATTTTATGAAAATTTGACATATTATTTTAGCATGCTAACGATCAAGCGTTTTTTCACCCTGCAAATTCATCTTACTTACCAACGTAGTTTGAACATTAAATTCGCAATTTAAATGTTACCATTTTCTGAATGAAGCTTTGAAGGATATGCTGTATTATATTTTGGTTCGCGCGTCCAAGATGATCTCAGACAAAATATAACAAACTTTGAATCTGCCATTGCAGCTACCATTAGCATTAGTATGACAAAAGTTAAATCTTTTGGAGGAGAACTTATCTCTCTAGAGTCTCTTGATGATAAACTAAAGTTTATCGATGATAAAGGTTAAGTGGAGAATGTCAACTATTTTTTAGCTTTATGGGTTGCCTCTGATGTTTAGTCTTCTAGATTCGAAGGAAAACGTGACAGCTTAACCTGATTTTCAATATCTTAATTTTAAACTGAATTTCGCAGAATACTCAACCTGGCAGGGTGATACGTTAGGTGGTTTTACGGAACAGTAATCAACATCAGTCTTCTAATAAATTCATAAGTTACGGCCTGATGACAGAAATTGAACAAAGAGAATTCGAACAAGAAATTATGCGTAAATTCTAGTTGAAATTTCACTTCATCTTAAAAACGCCTTGGTCCAGCTTTAGCACAACGAAGCTACTAGAAAATTTAGCCTTTTAATATGAGTGTGATCATTACAAGGAAACTCAAACAAAAACGATCGAGTAGAAGTTAAACATTCCTTGGTGAGAAGTCAGTGGCGTGGTCACGAAATTTCTTCCCATGCGTGACTTCTTATAAACAGCTTGTAAACTTCAAACAAGATTAACCTTTTCAAAACAGTAGAGTTCCAAGTTGAAAGTTACTTTCGACCCAAAATCTCCAAAATCCTCTTGTTCTACAAAAATCCCGAAAAAAAAAAACAGTAACTTCATTTAAAGTACCGCTCGGTAACCTTCTGTGCTTGTTAACACCTTATAAATATGTCTGCAAGTAATTTTAACCAGTATATATTAACTGTTTCTAGGTTTCGCTGGAAGGAAACTTTTAAAAAGCACAAACATTGCGTCGGTGAATGATCTGTTGGTGCCCTTTCGGATATAAGTTGGCGCTTTTGTTAACGAGTTACGATTCAGTCTCTGTAACAAAAAAGATGTTTTGGTCGCTTTCCTGTTCGTAAAAATATCCCATTCTTCTTAAAAATCTGCTATAAATTACTTTTTCACCTCACTCAATCAAACCTCACCTTGAGTTTTACAAAGAATATTGAAATTATCCAAGTTTTAGTGGGCAGAATTCAAGCAGCTTTTCCTTGGCTGTAACAATAAAGCAGATGTTACCACGAGGTCGATCGAGAGCACAACAAAAGCATCGATTTTGTGAGCCCTGCTTTGTTATGATTACCAAATGATGCGACGTTTGCTGTCAGCTTCTGGGGTAATAAAATCATCAAGTTTCATTCTGGACCTCAGAGAATCCTCCCGCAACACGCCCAAATGAATTCTAGAGTGTCTCGTTGACGAGACTGTTGCAACCCGCATGCAGCATTCCCTATCGAGCTCTTTTCAAACCCAAACAGTAGACCAAAGTTTTAAGTAACAATAATATAAATATCACAGGCAGTGACCCTTGTGTTAAAGCGGGTTGAGTAGGTAGGGTAGCGTTACAAACAAAATTTCAAAAATGCTTCAAAAATTAACTCTGTTCATTTTCTGGAAAGATCATAATTTCATTAGCTCTGGTTTTTATTCTGGTCTGAATTTTATGCTGTCAGTTGAATTAAAGAAAACAAAACTGTTCGTTCTGAACAACAGAATTTGAAGAAAAAAACTAATAGTTGGTGTTATGTGGACCAAACAAAGAATTCTTCGTCGGAAACGATACATCTTCTCTTGTCTTCTGTTCTCCGTTACGTGATTGTTGAAAGGCTTACTCATTTCAAACTTCATTCTCGTTAAAATGGGTTGTTGAAGGAAGCGAGTTCATGTGATACAATTTCTTGAAACTTCCGTTTTATACGTTGTACTTGGAGCAGATGATAAAGTGGCCGCAAGAGACCAGACGTTTTGCATGCAAAGTGCACGATGATCGGCACCAGCGATAATGCACTGCGCCCCCATTCCTGCCTCGTTTCTTTTTTGTCAGCGGTATATGGTACAAAAACGAGGAGCCCTGGGCTCACTATGAGTCTTCTTTTCTCACCAGAGGTATGATAAAGTATGTAGGGACTAAAACAACTACTTTTTTTTTTTTGCGTTTCAGGGATCAGCAATTTTCTGTTTAATGCATTTTGCAGCGTTCAGAAATAATCTATGGCAAGTCATAAATAGCTGATCATGATGTCTGCCATGTTATCTAATAAATTAGAATTTTAAGGTTTTAGTACCTGCCAACTTTTTCTGAGTCAAATGCGTGAGATTTTCGTCTTCTAAGGATCGGAATTTCCGAAAATCTCCCGGCTACTACCGACGACTTTTGAAGACTTCCGAACGCCACCGAACATGCCCGAAGATGATCCAATGACTTCCGAACACTTCCGAAGCAATCTGATCACGAAACTCGAGTTTGTTTCCAGTCCCTCAAATGCAAACTGAAACATGACGTTTTAACGCATTCTAATACAGTTAGGACTCGCACATTTATGGGGAATAATATTGAGTTGAATTTTTTGTTCTTAATTTAAAGAACAAGTTAGCCGGATTTTTTACCAGTTGTAAGAAATTGGAACACAGGCATGAGTAGTGACATCAAAGTTTTTTACTTAGGCGTGACACTTGGCAGATATAGGTTTTTGAGGAATCTAATTCAGATACATTTTTTATTAGTTAGAGATAAGTAGACATGACATAGTCATACTCAACTCCAACAACCATTTTCTAAGGTCATATAGCAGTATATCGAATCAGGGATCACAACCTTTGAATCTGCAATCACTTGAAGGATCTGTTTGTAGTCCACTAGGGTATCCATGCTCACCCTTTATCTTACTCTTCAGCTCATAGATTAGAATTTTGGGTACAGAAAAGGGATTGGTTAAGGACAATTGAAGGGCTGGGGGCATAACTGACCCAAATGACTTTTAGGGCCTTTTTTGTATTCTTGAAAAAGAAACGGAAACTGGCCAAAAAAAATATGGGGCAATTTTTTTCTATTAAATCAAAGGCCACATCGCAAAAATTCAGCTAATTTGGACCAAAAAGAAAAAAAAAAAAGGGCTAAAAGTCATTTGGGTCGGTTATGCCCCCAGCCCTTCAATTACACCTGAGTGGTAAAAGGGCAAAAAATTAAAAATATATATTTGTTTGGGGATGGAATCATTATTATTATTATTATTATTATTATTATTATTATTATTATTATTATTATTTTACCAATTCAGGGTGACACCAGAGTTTTACTTTGAATTCTTTCTTCTCATCAAACCAAATTGAGCCAGAGACAGAAATCTTCAGAAGTCAATTTTGGAATTCTTTGTAGATGATGGTCTTGGGACCAAAGAACTGAACTGAACAATTGAAGGCCTCGGAGCATAACCATCCTATGTCGAATTTTGAGTCATTTTTCCATTTTGCTTGGATTTGTCTGAATTTCTGCATGTGAACTGCAATTCGATGGAAACACATTGTATGGTATTTTTTTGACTGATTCATCCAGAATCAGTCCAGAAATGCATTTTTTCTTACATACACCAAGAAACCAACCTTCCATGGGAGTGGTTTGCAAGTTGCATTACATCTTCTTTCAATCGAATTGCAGTTTACATGCAACAATTCGGGCAAATCCAGGCAAAATCGAAAAACAACCCAAAATTCGACATAGGATGGTTATGCTCCGAGGCCTTCAATTAAGCAACCCCTGTATTTCATAACCTGGATCCCATCGTCTAACAAGCAGACTTCATTTCACCTCAGCCCATATTCCTTTATTTTATAATAATTTTATTCATTTTAAACCCATTTTCTTTTCACACCCTGAACAAAAATACAAAACTAGCAAGTGACCAAAATTGTGCTGTACTTAAATACAAATTGATATGATGACATTCCACTGCAGTAAACTTGTGGAAAGACCAAAATATTGGGTTTATGAGAAATTTTTTGCTGTAGCTATTGTTTAGAATGTTTTGTCTTCTTTGTTTTGCATCATTTGTGAGTTTCAAAGGTTCTTGCACCAAGGTGGACCCAAATAAATTTAAATTAGGCCACAGTGTAGTGTTAGAAACTTGAATCTCATTCTTTACACCTCCAAAAACTCCACGTGACTCAAAAAACATTCTGTTATGTCTAACCCACACTACCAAATAAAATGACAATTGAGAATGGGATGCGTCTCACTTGGTACATTGTGTTAAGTGTTAAGTGTATCATCCAAACTAGGCCTTGTACTTGCAAATTTTAGCTTCTTTTTTATGAAAAAAAAAAAAACAAACAGTCAGCTTCTGCCTTAACACACCTCATCAGGTCTGTACTAAAGAGTGTTGGTAACATTTAGTAGCACAGGCTCTTTCAGTAATTCTTCTACATGCACCAGTAATTCATCTGCTGTCCATAACGACCATAACAAAGAGGTGTCCATAATCGAACCCCGGGCTAACCAAGGGGATTGTGAAATCAGTCAAGCAAACTTGATGAATTTCCCCGGGGGTTCGGGGAATCTTGCAAGACTAAGTCCACCGAGTAAGGTGTCTCTCAGCAGCACCCCCCACCCCCCCCCCCCTCCTCTGCCCATGGCATCCCTTACAAACTTATAAATTCCCCCACCCCCTAATCTTTGATCATAAAACAATGCTGAGATTTTCCCGTACCCTCTGGCAAAGAATTCCACCCACCTCCTTGTATTCCCCGCATATCTCCCTGGTTGGCCCAGGGCTTGACCCCACGGGGAAGCCGATGACAAGATGTCATGTGCATGAGACAGACGTTGGCTATAAATGCTATTAATAAAGCTATCTAATTTGAGCTTAATTTTAGGGTTCCGAGACATACAAGAAAAGTGGCACTATAAAAAGAAGTGCCATTCTCATTCATTTGTTCTTTCATACTTTGTCCAATCACACAAAACAGGGTGGTGGTTGTTCCCCATCTGGTAGAAAAACTTCTCCATGTCGGTTTCCTTCTCCTAATATCCCTTTTTCATTCGCTTTTTCGTCTCCACCATAATCAACTGACGAAGAACTTGTACCAATCCCACTTTCAGCTCTTTTCACAAGTGAACTTGTGTTACCATTAACATCTTCATCTTCATAGCCATCCAGTAAATCAGTTTCCCTGGGGACTGCGATCTGCGGCATCCCCCTTCCCTCGGGAAAATAATTATACTCGGAATCACCAATGATGCTCAAACAAGTTAAAACGCTCTCGAAGGCTTCGCGATGTTTGCAAATCTCGTCCAGAACTCTTGAACGATTTTTTAAATGTTGGAAAAGAGAATCTCTTTCACTTGCTTCGCGAGCAAGTCTCTCGACCGCAGCTTCGGACGTTTGAAGTTTTTGTTTCAGCTCTGCTATTTGTTCATCCTTCTGTCTAATACTTTGATTCTTTCGAAGGGGAAGGACCTTTAAATTTTCGGCGTGTGCTTCGTTCTGCTTCTTGAGCGCTCCGGATAACTCTTTAACTTGTTCTTCAAGCTCGTGTATTCGTCTCGTCAATCCTTGAATGTGATGATTAGCTTCTTTTATGGCGACTGGTGAAAAATTCATGTTAATGAAAGGAAAAATTTAACACAAGAAAACCCAAAACATATACAGGGAAGCAGTCGCCTGAGTTGTACCCTACAGCGCCATATTGGATCGTTAAAAAAAGCTCAGGGATGAGAGGGTAAGTAAGAAGCAAATAATATTGGCGAAATGATTTAAGTTTAAAAAAAAATATGTTTTAGGAATTTTTTCTGCATAATTATATTATTATATAATATTTCAGTTTAGGCAAAACATATCAATAAGTTTCCTTTTAGGGTAGTTTATCAAATTTGTAATTCTTACCTCCCCTCCCCTCTCTACAATTCACTTCTGTCTGATAGTTTTAGTGGGCAGCGGTTTGTCGTACAAACAATTCAACATGGCTGCTGTAAATGCAACCATGAAAGTGAGTGATTTTGACTCTGTTTTGGATCTAGTACATCAGCAGGCAAGCAAATTTTTTACGGGCATGTAAGTTTTTGAGACAAAGTTGTGGAATTCATAATTTATTGGATCCATTATAGTCATAACGAGCTGTAACTTTGACGGGATATAATAACAATTATTGTTAAGTGCATAACGCAGCATTACACGTTAAGACATTAAGAAATTAAGCTTATGGTTAATAAATAATATTAATAATAATAATAATAACTTTATTTAAGTCTCAAATCTTTCTAGCTGAGCACAGATGCTCTACTAATTGGGGAGACTATTGAATCATATCAACACTAAATCAAATCAAATCAAATTAAATTAAACACGAAAATTTGGTTTATCAACGGAGTTGATACTGTAAATTGACCACCGTACAGGGATTCGATTACCTGATGTTTCGCTAATTGAATCCCTGTACGGTGGTCAATTTACATTATCAACTCAGTTGATAAACCAAATTTTCGTGTTTCACTCCCCCACCGACGCAGCACCACAGTTTCTTTAGAAACTAATGCCCTTCAAATTAAATTAAATGTTGGTTTTGAGGGAGAGGGGAAAACCGGAGTACCCAGAGAAAAACCTCTCAGAGCACAGGACAGAACCAACAAACTCAACCCACTTATGACGCTGAGTCCGGGAACCAAACCTGGGACACATTGGTGGGAGGCTAGTGCTCTCACCACTGCACCAACCCTACTCCCCCATTAAAGTCAATAATGTCGAGTTTAGTTGGTGGCTTACCGTAGGTGGTTGCTTTATATGAGAGGCCAGACTACAAGGAGCCTACATTTTGTGTTTTAGTATAAAAATATACACCTTGATGCACCATCATATTGATGTGTGTTAACAGGTTTCCAAAATTATACTAAGGAAGAATTTTAAGAAACTACGAATTGTTGAGAACCTCTTAATTGGTACACCTGATAAGTTATCCAAAACAGCATATGGTACAAGCTAGTAAAGATACATGTAGCTTAAAACTGCACTTGTCTTCCTAAGAGGATGCAGGTGTTGGGGAGAGAGAATTGTGTGACAAGTGATCGCTTGAGAGGTGGTAGCCCACGAGAGGTTCCGATAAAGTGTGCTAAAGTGTGATGTCACAAATATTTAAACTTTTGAAATTATGGGATTTGTTGAGATTTTCAGAAAGAGCAAGATGACTCGGTTCATAACGGTATGAACTAAGTAAAATTTAGAAGGATTTGTATGCAGTCAGCAGAGCATAACAATGCTCATATCTCACTCTCAATGCTTAATAATATTTTTTGGCAAGTAGGTCGTTTTTATCATGTTCTATCTGAATATCTGAACGAATCCCATAATTATTCACAAATTTAGTGTGTGTGACGTCATTACTTAGTACTCTGTGACATTAGGGACCGTTCATTTTTTATGAGAGAGGGGGGGCTGGTGGGATTTGGGGGGGGCCACTCGAAAAAAATTGGCTTGAAAGGGGGGACCAGCCGAAAAAAATGAAGGAAAGGGAGGGGGGGTCGGACAAAAAAATTAGATTAAAAATAGGATAAGAGATGTTTACAAATGGAAGAAAAATTGTGCTCTTTTATTTATAACAAATATGCTAAAACAGTTCCAGGGTAACAAGAAAACTTCTCAACAGCTTTTATATTTTGTAAGGACAGTGAACATACCATAATAACAGTCTTGAATAGCAACAACTTTCTTTTCATTCATAAAAATGTTGTTGTCAAGCTCATATAATTAAAACCAATAATTTGAGTCCTGAATTGGAACTGACCTCGTTACCAGAGCTTTTCTCTGAGAAATTTAATGGGAGGGGCATGAAACTACTACGAGGTGTCCCCTTCCTCATTTTCGACGTTCTCTTTGATCTCGTCGTCGCTGTGTTCCTCTTCTTCTTCCTCCTGTTCTTCTTCGTTGTCTTCCTCTTCTTCCTCTTCTTCGTCATTTTCTTCTTCCTCTTTGTTCGTGTCTCCGACGTTTGAGCTATAATCTTCAGGATGCAGGAAGCAATACAGCCTGTTTCTTACTTCTGGCTTAAGGTTGGTAATAAGCCTGCTTTGTGCCGCGTTGCTGAAGTAGCTTGATTGCAGTAGGTGAGCGATGAATGCTGCATCCCGTGTTAGCAACAATGCTGCTACATCTTCAAGTTTATGCATGCTTCCGGAATTGTCATGGAGGGAGGATAAAGAAGACAATTGGGAAGCTCTTTTGCAAGGGGATTTGCAACACAGATATGATACACGCGTAGGACATTGTTTTCAAACCGTTTGCGTTGTCTGCCCTTTGATTTCCTACGGTTTTGTTTTAATTTTCTTTTTTTTTTTTGACACATAGTGTCCTGTTAAGCCCTTGAAGACCTGGTCAAAGGTCTCCTTTTTTTCGAGGTTTTCTAATTCCCCTGAAACCTTGAGCTGCTTTGCCTCAATCCTAGCGATGTGCTGCACATTGAAGTCATGGTGGAATTTCTTGTCAGGCTTCAGGGTAATGCCATTCGCCTGGAAGAGCGTGGAGTCATGGTCACTCAGAATTTTTAACTGCCCTTTCAGTTTCTCAACAGCCTCTCTGTGTTCTTTTATAATGTAGTTCAGTCTCCGTCCATCACTAGGTTTTAACTGGTACTCTGGTTGTAGCAACTCTCCTAACCTCTCCGAGCAACCATCTGTCCTTTGAAAAGCGGCCTCCTCTGACATCAAAAAATCGAACTGCCTGGATCGTTCAGCAGTGAATCGCTTTTTAAAGGATTCGTCGCTTTCACCATCCTTTCGCATCTTGGTGTGAGCTTTCTGAAGTTTTCTTGTGGAGTAAAGGTAGGACAAGTTTGTTCTTTTTGTTGTGAATGGACTGGACCACCTATAGGGAGATGCCCGAAACCATTTCCTGATCATGCCTGCCTTCCACAGTACCACTACCTTCCTTATCAGCAGACCCCAAATGAGGGGCGTGATCCAGATGATTGGCAACCAAGAGTCCAGTTGAAAAAGGCACAAGCCAGTGGTAGCGTAGTTTTGTCTGACACAGAGAGCGTAGCTAGATTTGGAGACAAATTCATTGTGAAACCAAAGTTTGTGGTTAACTATCTCCAGCATCTTGAGGTCATAGAGTTTAAAAAAAAGAAGAGACTGGCGGAAAGGGCAAGGGAAAGTAGGGAGGCAAGAGAAAAGTCCTATGATGATTATCATTGGGCTACTTTGTGCGAAGATGCCGCCAAGCTAAAATAGCTCCGTGTGCCAGAATTGAACAAATACTTACAACATCATGGGCTATTAAAATAGCATCAGAAGAGCAGCAAGAATGACAAAGTGAAGACAATTATGGGACACTTCCTGCAGATGAATACTCTCAGAACAGGTCAAGCCGAAGTGAGAGGCAGCAATGAATCAGGTCAACTAGACAGCAGTGGTGAAAGCAGTGAGGGAGAAGAAACTGATGATGATTACAAGAGTGATGCCCCTGACTCTGAAGACGACTCAAATGATGTCGTTCTTTCTTTTATCACCTCAGACGAGGAATATGTAGACGAGCGGCCAGCTACAACACGCTCAGGACGAGCAGTAACAAGAAGAGCTGAAACTGACTTTTCATTCTTTTGAGTGAGGATTTGTTAAAAACAGCTTTCTAGCTTTCAGCTTTCTTTCACTAAATTACGTGAAATGTAACAAAACGAAATTTTAATGCAGTAACTTTTTTAATACCTTATGTATTTTTTTATTCATGGGGGGGGGGGGGGCTTCCAAAAAATTACTCTGAGGAGGGGGGGCATGCGAAAAAAATCGGAAATTGGGGGGGGGTCATAAGATTTTCAAATCTTCTTCCTCCTGTTCTTCTTCGTTGTCTTCCTCTTCTTCCTCTTCTTCGTCATTAATTTTTCTTCTTCCTCTTTGTTCGTGTCTCTGACGTTTGAGCTATAATCTTCAGGATGCAGGAAGCAATACAGCCTGTTTCTTACTTCTGGCTTAAGGTTGGTAATAAGCCTGCTTTGTGCCGCATTGCTGAAGTAGCTTGATTGCAGTAGGTGAGCGATGAATGCTGCATCCCGTGTTAGCAACAATGTTGCTACATCGTCAAGTTTATGCATGCTTCCAGAATTGTCATGGAGGGAGGATAAAGAAGACAATTGGGAAGCTCTTTTGCAAGGGGATTTGCAACACAGATATGATACACGCGTAGGACATTGTTTTCAAACCGTTTGCGTTGTCTGCCCTTTGATTTCCTACGGTTTTGTTTTAATTTTCTTTTTTTTTTGACACATAGTGTCCTGTTAAGCCCTTGAAGACCTGGTCAAAGGTCTCCTTTTTTTCGAGGTTTTCTAATTCCCCTGAAACCTTGAGCTGCTTTGCCTCAATCCTAGCGATGTGCTGCACATTGAAGTCATGGTGGAATTTCTTGTCAGGCTTCAGGGTAATGCCATTCGCCTGGAAGAGCGTGGAGTCATGGTCACTCAGAATTTTTAACTGCCCTTTCAGTTTCTCAACAGCCTCTCTGTGTTCTTTTATAATGTAGTTCAGTCTCCATCCATCACTAGGTTTTAACTGGTACTCTGGTTGTAGCAACTCTCCTAACCTCTCCGAGCAACCATCTGTCCTTTGAAAAGCGGCCTCCTCTGACATCAAAAAATCGAACTGCCTGGATCGTTCAGCAGTGAATCTCTTTTTAAAGGATTGTTGTGAATGGACTGGACCACCTATAGGGAGATGCCCGAAACCATTTCCTGATCATGCCTGCCTTCCACAGTACCACTACCTTCCTTATCAGCAGACCCCAAATGAGGGGCGTGATCCAGATGATTGGCAACCAAGAGTCCAGTTGAAAAAGGCACATGCCAGTGGTAGCGTAGTTTTGTCTGACACAGAGAGCGTAGCTAGATTTGGAGACAAATTCATTGTGAAACCAAAGTTTGTGGTTAACTATCTCCAGCATCTTGAGGTCATAGAGTTTAAAAAAAAGAAGAGACTGGCGGAAAGGGCAAGGGAAAGTAGGGAGGCAAGAGAAAAGTCCTATGATGATTATCATTGGGTTACTTTGTGCAAAGATGCCACCAAGCTAAAATAGCTCCGTGTGCCAGAATTGAACAAATACTTACAACATCATGGGCTATTAAAATAGCATCAGAAGAGCAGCAAGAATGACAAAGTGAAGACAATTATGGGACACTTCCTGCAGATGAATACTCTCAGAACAGGTCAAGCCGAAGTGAGAGGCAGCAATGAATCAGGTCAACTAGACAGCAGTGGTGAAAGCAGTGAGGGAGAAGAAACTGATGATGATTACAAGAGTGATGCCCCTGACTCTGAAGACGACTCAAATGATGTCGTTCTTTCTTTTATCGCCTCAGACGAGGAATATGTAGACGAGCGGCCAGCTACAACACGCTCAGGACGAGCAGTAACAAGAAGAGCTGAAACTGACTTTTCATTCTTTTGAGTGAGGATTTGTTAAAAACAGCTTTCTAGCTTTCAGCTTTCTTTCACTAAATTACGTGAAATGTAACAAAACGAAATTTTAATGCAGTAACTTTTTTAATACCTTATGTATTTTTTTATTCATGGGGGGGGGGGGCTTCCAAAAAATTACTCTGATGAGGGGGGCATGCGAAAAAAAATCGGAAATTGGGGGGGGGGTCATACAATTTTCAAATTACACTCCTCCAAATCCCACCAGCCCCCCCCCCCCCCCATAAAAAATGAGCGGTCCCTTAATTTGATAAGGACAATTGTTTTTGTATTTTGAAAAAGTGGTCACTTACAAGAGGTGGTCAGAAAGAGACATTCCACTGTAGTTTACAAATTTACAGCCATTTTGGAAAGATTTCCACCATGCCCTGTGCATTACTCTCATGGTATTTCTCACAAAATTGAAAGCATCTGTAGAGTTTGAATCAGATAAATTATGCTACATGTACCATGGGAATGGTGGTCTCATTACACAACAAACAACCTAACATTTAAACAATATAATTCGACTTGTTCTTTTTATTTAGGCAAATGGGATCTGGTATGCCCTACTCGATTGAGGATGCCAAAAGTGAGTATAGCAGCATATAACTTAGCAACACTGAACAGGTTTTGTACTTTGAGGTTTCCACCTCATCATTAGAGACCTTAAGATTGAGGTTAATCGACATTTCCCGACCATGAATGTCAAGAAGTCACATGACCAGTGCCTTGCCATGAGGTTTGTGGTTTGAGGTTCGTGTTTGTACGGCTAGACCATGCTCTAGAGGTAAGTGATTTACCGCAAGGTTTTTTGCACTCTAAAACATCACAATCCCACGTTTGAGAAGAAATACTACTTTTTAGAACTCTTTCACCTATTAACCATTGGCACCCGTGCCGGCCAAAACCGGCCGTAAAAAACTCCCATGCTTCAAAACATTGCAACTCTCTCAATCGCACGAATATTGCCTTAACTGTTAGTTGTGAGCACGAAATGGAATGCCCTTTAAATTTGGATATCCAATAAATGCCAAGAAACGTAGCGATTTTTACCAAATATGCCTTTTGAGTTTGGACAAGAACGAAACTGCCCGTTTTTAACGTCAAGAGAAACAACAAAAATGCCCCTTTTGCCTTCATGTTTTTTTAGGGAAATCATCGTCGAAAAACCAAAAACTCAACCATCTATAACGAAATTCAGTCCTTTTTCTAGCTTAGAAATGACTTTTTTTGTTCATATTCTTCTCCCGAGCGTAGATACAGCCTTTTGTTCCAGTGTATTCGGGCCTTCCCGACATTTTCCACATCTTGAGCGCATTGCATGCTGGGAACTAACGAGAATTTTTGACAGCGCCCGTTCCTTCCCCCAATTCTTTCACATATATAACTAAGTCTACAGCCACTCCGACCTACCGCCAAAATTTCCTGCTCCTGGTCATCTTCAGTACACAGAAATTCCAAAATATGTGGCGGTAGTCGAGAAATTCATCAATAGTCGAGTCCCAAAGGTACTAAGTGTTCGACCGGCCAAATTCCCAGTTCGTCGAGTAACAAACAAATTCAACAACAAAGTACATCACCTTGCTCGATTCTTTGAGAAAGTGGACTCTTAGCTACCGTCACGCTTAATGATGCTTCATCAGGCAGCCGCTAAGATGAAAAATGGCTGTAAATTTAGCAGAAATCGCAAGCAAACCGAACTTGGGCCATCGTTGTCGCTTCACGGATAAAATAGCTACGTCAGAATGACGTTTTCAGAAACCTTGAGCCTCCAGTGCCTTAGGACAGCCCACTTTTCCCTGGTAGTTCAAATAAAGAGTCACAAATTGCTATTCATGTCGTCTATAGGTGGAAAATCACTCCGAAAATGTAAAAACCTGCGGTAGTCAATGGGTTAACAAAGAAAATAGAGGTCACGTGACCGGTCCTTTTAACACTATCCAGTGAAAGTCATGGTTGTGGTAGTTTAAATCCAGGGTCAGAGTTAAGATTCTACAGTTAAAACAGTTTCTAGGGGGGTGGGTAACTTAGCAGGGCCAGGCTTCATTTCACGTTACCTCCTGGGTTTGCAGTTGGCTAGGTCACGTGACAAGCCACAGTATCAAACTCAATTACCCTAGATGAGATGATCATCGACTTCTGACTGTCACTAGTGGCTCCAACTCGACCTCCATTGTCTAGTTTTTAAAATCACCACCCCCTCAAGTTGGCTTTCATGCAACTTCAACCTTGAAGCTAAATACTGGCCAGAAAGTGGTACCCTCCCCCCAGATCTTGCAGCATATGGTTGTTTTCGAATAAAATAGCGTTGATATGTTACTAGCCTCAAAGGCTTTTTTTTAAGTAAGTGAGCATAAAAAATATCAACATCAAAAAAATTATGTTTTGTTTAACCCATGGCACCCGTGCCGGCCAAAACCGGCCGTAAAAAACTCCCATGCTTCAAAACATTGCAACTCTCTCAATCGCACGAATATT
Organism: Pachyseris speciosa; assembly: GCA_016490735.1. Lineage (NCBI taxonomy): Eukaryota > Metazoa > Cnidaria > Anthozoa > Scleractinia > Pachyseridae > Pachyseris > Pachyseris speciosa. Next base: position 146,553 of record JAEMWC010001497.1, read on the forward strand.
GCCTTAACTGTTAGTTGTGAGCACGAAATGGAATGCCCTTTAAATTTGGATATCCAATAAATGCAAGAAACGTAGCGATTTTTACCAAATATGGCCTTTTGAGTTTGGAAGAACGAAACTGCCGTTTTTAACGTCAAAGACAACAAAAACGCCCCTTTTTGTCTTCATGTTTTTTTAGGGAAATCATCGTCGAAAAACCAAAACTCAACCATCATAACGAAATTCAGTCCTTTTTCTAGCTTAGAAATGGACTTTTTTTGTTCATATTCTTCTCCCGAGCGTAGATACAGCCTTTTGTTCCAGTGCATTCGGGCCTTTCCCGACATTTTCCACATCTTGAGCGCATTGCATGCTGGGAACTAACGAGAATTTTTGACAGCGCCCGTTCCTTCCCAATTCTTTCACATATAACTAAGTCTAACAGCCACTCCGACCTACCGCCAAATTTCCTTCCTGGTCATCTTCAGTACACAGAAATTCCAAATATGTGGCGTCGTAGGAGAATTCATCAATAGTCGAGTCCCAAAGGTACTAAGTGTTCGACCGGCCAAATTCCCAGTTCGTCGAGTAACAAGCCAATTCAACAACAAAGTACATCACCTTGCTCGATTCTTTGAGAAAGTGGACTCTTAGCTACCGTCACGCTTAATGATGCTCATCAGGCAGCCGCTAAAGATGAAAATGGCTGTAAATTTAGCAGAAATCGCAAGCAAACCGAACTTGGGCCATTGTTGTCGCTTCACGGATAAAAAATAGCTACGTCAGAATGACGTTTTCAGAAACCTTGAGCCTCCAGTGCCTTAGGACAGCACCACTTTTCCCTGGTTAGTTCAAATAAAGAGTCACAAATTGCTATCATCGTCTATAGGTGGAAAATCACTCCGAAAATGTAAAAACCTGCGGTAGTCAATGGGTTAATTATCGAATTCTTTTTCATAGAAACGTAATTTTTAAGACGATTTCTTAGCTAAAATAGAAGTGAACGAATGAATGAAAACAAACATGGCAGCCGGCTATTTGTTACCCCCGAATCTTAAGTCCCGAATATGGGCAGACAGCTAATGTGAAAACCGCACGCAAACCATTGGTTTGCCGTTTGCGGTAGGATGGCCAAACCTCAATCTTAAGGTTCTATTATAGCTAGCCATGTTTCACCTCTGCATTTATTACCAATACTGCCTTCACCTCAATATGTGGGGGACCCTCAGTGGGAAGTCCAAGGAGAGACTATGTAAAATTAATTATGAGTTAATAGCAACC
>JAEMWC010001498.1:0-5000 GCA_016490735.1 Pachyseris speciosa
ATATACACACACACATACGACTAAAAAAAACCAAAATAAGTCTGGGGGCATTACAGATTGGAAGAATTATCTTCCCAACACCAGCTATGGAAATTGGAACGCGATATCAGCTATTTCAAGGCTCCTTATTATGGTGGCAAAAATTTTGAAAAACAAAACAACAAAATAACAGAAATTCAACAATTCGCAAAGGATATACTGATCCAGTCAAAATTACTGCAAGGGCTGCTCTGGAGCAACATATTTGCCGTTGACAAATAGTTTGTCCGGGTTTGCTTTGCTAAAAGCGCCCTAGTAGCCTTTGTCACTTTTTTTCTCGTATCCTTAGCCGTTGTTACTCTTGCCATATTCCGATTCTTGCCACTGCCATTTGTCGTTGCACACAAAATCGTTGTCTATTTTGCGAAATCCCTGCTGCCAAGGGTCCTCTTAGCTTTTGTCACCTTCTTCTTGTATTCTTTGCCCATTTGTTATTCTTGCTGTAATTGCGATTCTTGCTAACAGCCATTTTGCCGTTGCAGACAAAATCCTTGTTACTTTTGCGAATTTTTTGGCTTGACGGAAGCCTGCAGTACCTTTGCATACCTTTTTCTTGCGATATTTCGTTTCTTTGTAACAGGCATTTTGTCGTTGCAGACACAACAAGTCTTGTCACTTTTGCAAATTCCCAGCCTAACAAGGGCCTCTTAGCATTTGTGACTTTTTTTTTAGATTTGATACTCTTGTGATATTTGAGATTGTAAGTAAGTTTGTAAGCCTTGTAAGTTTTGCGATTATTGCCAATTTCAAGGCTTGCTTAGGGCAAACTGTGCTTTTCTGTTTCCTGTTTATTCCTTTTGTTAAATTTATTTTTTCTCAACGGGCAGAATGCCTATTGTTCTCAAGACATTTACTTACAGTTCAAGAAACGTTCCAGGACTGTCATTTTGATCGTTATTATTTAAAGACGCGCAGTGTTTGTAACGGGAGCGAAGCGCACACAAAGTTGCGATTTTTCAAGTATATTTTATTCCGATTGCATCGTTCTATCCGATTACATAGTTAAAGATTAACTCTGTATAAACTTAGATCATCGATCGTTACATCCTCCCTTCCTTAAGAAAGCCAGCAAGGGTTCGAAATATAAGCCAATCGTCTCAATTTTGATAATCAAAGGTAATATCAATGCAATTCTCACTAAATCACATTAGTCAAATCCGGTCCAATGTCATTGTTTAAAGTAAGAGTTCAGTCCTATGTCATGACAAAATCCTGGAATCTCTTGGGTCTTAAACAGACTCGATCGCTTCGCTCTTGATTACTTTCTTGTCGGCTGTAGTTTAATTAGTGGCGGTGCTCTGCTTGGTGGTAACAGGGCGCTCCATAGCAACTGGGTCGTTCGCTTTTACGACTCTCGTAGGCCCATTGTAGGAACTATCGCTCGGCTGATTCACTGTGTTCTGGTCCACTGGTTGTTCCTCAACTTCACTACTCTGCGGAGGGGACACTTTTCTTAGGTGTCTCCGGTTACGAATGTAAGTTTGGCCATCGGATTCAACTTCATACGATCTGATGCCAACTTTACGGATAACGTGGGCTTTCCTTCACGTATGATCGTTTAGAGCATGAAGTTGCATGACGACAGGGTCACCATCTTTTAAATGGTCCAGGTCTCTTGCTCCCCTGTTGTAGTACTTCTGTTTGCCGCGTTTGTCTCCTTCTGATTTTCTCGTGTACTCCTGAGACAATTTCCGGGTCCAGCAGCTTTGATGATGTTTTCATGGTAGTCTTGGTGCGTCTGTTCATTAGTCGCTGGGCGGGACTGGTGTCCAGGCCTTCCTGAGGAGTGTTCCTGTAGTCCAGTAGGATGAGGGATGGATCTCTCTTTGTGGCCTCAGCAACTAGTAGGACTTTCTTGGCACGCTTTACAGGAGATTCTGCCATCCCGTTGGACTGGTGGTGATAGGGACTCGTAAGCGTGTGCTTGAATCCGTAGTTCTCAGCAAAACTGTGGAACTCGTGGGACCTGAACTGGGGGCCTTGATCGGAGACCAACTCGTCTGGAATTCCATATCGAGCCTTGTGTGCTTTGAGCTTCAGGATCACCGCTTTTGTTGTCCTGTCGTACAGCCGGTCAATTTCAAATTCGAAATTCACGAGGTAACTCTTCTGCTTGTATTCGAAGAGATCTGCAGCAACCTTCGCCCAAGGACGATTGGGTATGGCGTGGCTGATGAGGGTTTCTTTGGGCTGTTTTGGCGCAAACTGCGGACAGACATCGCATTTAGAGATGTGGTCCCTTATTTCACTCGTCATGTTTGGCTAGTGGAGGGTTTCTCTTGCCCGCCTTAGAGCTGCATGGAGTTCCTTAACGGTTTGTCTTCTTAGAGACTTCGGGACAATAAGGCGATCTCCACGGAATATTAAACCATCCTGCGTCACCAGTTCATCTCTCAAATGATAGTATGGAACTGTCGCTGGAGAGAGGCGGCTCTTTTCGCCATACCATCCCTTCTTGATCATAATTTTCACAGCTTGTAGTGTCTCGTCTGAATCGGTTTCGACGTGGCACTTGTTCACTTGGGCTTCTTGTGCTAACAAATGGTTTATTTCGTCGAGTCCTTCATCGGTTTGTAGCTCTTGTTCAAACGTGGAGCGGACGTGTGACACCTTGGCTGCGGTCGCACCGTCTTCGGCTTCTAAATAGTGCGGGCTGAGAGTATCGGCCAGATACATCTCTTTCCCTTTTTTGTACCGTATGACAAGGTCATAACTCTGTAATCTCATGAGCATCTTTTGTAAACGCTTTGGAGCCGATGCAAGAGGTTTGGAAAATATCGTTTCCAGTGGCTTGTGGTCACTTTCTATATTTACACGCCTTCCATAGGTGAACTGATGGTATCTTTCTACTCAAAACACGATAGCCAAAAGTTCCTTTTCAATTTGGGTGTGATTTCTTTTTGTGGTTGTTAGCGCTCGACTTGCATACGCGACAGGCTTGTCATCTTGCATCAATGCTGCTCCTAATCCGGTTACACTTGCGTCGCATTGAAGTACCAACTTGGCTTCAGGGTCATAGTACTTGAGGACAGCGGGTGATGTGACCAATCGCTTGGTTTTTGTAAATGCTGTCATGGGCCTTCCCCCAGACGAAGTCAGCATCATCTCGAGTGAGTTGTCTTAAGGGCTCTGCGACATCGGACAACTTGGGTAGGAACTTGACAAGGTAATTTGCTGTGCCTAGGAGTCGTCGTACTCCAGACTAATCTGTGGGGTTCTTCATTCCTGTGATAGAAGAGATCTTTGATGGATCAGCTGTGACACCTTCTGAGGTAAGGGCGTGACTAATGTAGGGTATCGATGTCTTCTTCAGCTCAATCTCGGCTTGATTCAGCTTCCGTTCTCTGCAACGAGTCAAGAGAGATGTTAGCTTCCTATTATGGTCTGCAATGGCTTCAGGCATGCTATCACCGTTTCCAATTACGAGGATATCGTGCACTACTGTTTTGACACCATCAAGACCTTCGATAGCTTGATCTAGGCGGCTCTGGAGGATTTCTCCTGCTTGCTGGGGCTATACCGAATGGCATGCGTTTCCATTTGTAGCGACCAAAGGGTGTGGCGAAGGTTGTGAGGCGAGATGAGGTCTCGTTTAACTTTACTTGCCAGTACCCGCTTTTGCAATCGACTTTGGTAAAAACTTTTGCCTTTCCTAACTCTGGGAGAGCTTCTTCGATGACTGGTAAGGGATACTTGCACCTCTTGAGGACTTTGTTGAGTGGCTTAGGGTCCAAACTTAGACGAATGTCTCCGTTGCTCTTTTTGGCTACTACTATGGCGCTGATCCAATCAGTTGGAAAGTCAACCTTCTCGATAATTCCATCCTCCTGCAGTTTGTCTAAGTGCTGCTTGAGCGGTTGTTTCAACGCTTCCGGGATCCTACGGGGAGACAACTGAATGGGGGTTGCGTAGTCTTCGACTTCAAGTTGGAGTTCCGGTCCGAGCTCTCCAAGGCCTTCAAGTACATCGGGGTACTTGCTGAGTATGTCACTGATTGATAAGCCTTGTTCACTAGGCTTGTTGGGATTCATGGATGTTTCTACGGTATGTGCGTGAATCTCTCGAGGTTTGGGCGCTGCTAAACTGTTATGTAATTGTTCAAAGTAGATATCAAGAAATCCCATCTGCTGTGCAGCTTGGCTCCCAATGAGGTTAGCACAATTTTCATCTGGTACGACCATGAAGGTGACCTTGTCCTTTTGATTACTTCTGGGGTTGCAAACTTGGATTTTACATTTTCCAATAGGACGTAAAGTAGTGGAATTGAACATCTTCAGCATTTGTGTCGTTTGTGTGACTTGATTTGCATACTTGGTGCCGATAATTTCGCAGGCTTTTATGGCATTGCACGTTGCTCCAGTATCGATTTGAAATTTTGCTTCCTTTCAGCCTTTTATTTCCATCACGGTTTCAATTTTCGCAGGATATTCAGCCTGAACTGCGTTGATTTCCTCTCGGTCGGGTTAACGAAAGCGTCGCGATTGATTCACCGGAGTCGCTTGACGTCTCGCACGATAACTGATGTATTGGCGTCTTCTTTGGCTTAATTCTCGACTTTCCTCGATCTTTCCTTTGTGTGCAAACGCTTGCGAAATGATTTGGTTTTCTGCAACTAGTTTTCCGGTAAGCAGGGCACGCGGAGCGGCTTCGTTTGTGTTTACCACCACAATATCTACATTTGCTAGTCTCGGGCCTCTCGCGTCTTTAAAAGGGCTTTTGTTGAATTTCCCTTTCGATGCGCTGTCGAATGCGAGGACTTCTTCGGGTTTTTCTGCCATGGTTTTCATCTGCTGAGATGTAGCTTCGCTACTTTTGCAGATATCGATCGCTCGGCTAAGTGTGAGCTTCTTTTCTTGTAGCAACTTCTTACGCGTTCCGCTATTTCTAATGCCAAGTACAAGACGATCGCGTACCAGCGAGTCGTGTAAACACGAGCAAAAATTGCACGATTGCGCCAGTGT
>JAEMWC010001498.1:10000-42500 GCA_016490735.1 Pachyseris speciosa
GGTAATATGCTGGTGCTTACAAACAGAGGAATTGCATGAGCTCTGCACTCAGAGAAGTATATTAAACGGAGAGCTCTTTTTTGCAGAATAAGTACTTTGTTCTGATAACAATTAGCAGCTTGGCCCAGGCGGTAAGACCAAAAGCAATATATGGCTCTATTAACGATCGATAAATCCTTATAAGAGTATTTGAAGGTACAAAATGCCTGAGCCTAGCAATAATACCAACACCTTTCCTTGTTTTGGATGAAATGTGATCTATGTGATATCTCCATGAGAGGTTACTATCTATGAGAACACCTAAATATTTCACATTGTTTTTACGTTCGAGAGGTATAGATTTCTGTAAGCTGTTATCATAGATGTTTAAGTTCACGTCATAGTAAGCTTTGTGTTGATAGGGATGGAAAATAACAAAGTTGGACTTGCCAGTGTTTAGCGATAATTTGTTTACATTTAGCTACTCGCAAACTTGCATTAATTTATCATTAACGACTGCATCAAGGGATTCAAATTTTTGTCAGCGTAAAGGAGATCATCAGCGAATAAGTAAAAGCTGAGCTTATGTTGAGCGAAGCAGATGTCATTAATGTAGACCAAAAGGAGCAATGGAACCAAAATAGAGCCTTGAGGAACGCCATATAATATTTTCCCTCTGCTGAAGATGCTGATTCCATTTTCACTAGTCTGGAGCCTATCAGATAGATATGAAGAAAACCAATCGCTGATAATTCCGCGTACACCGTAGGGATGTAGTTTACACAGTAATATGGATTGGTCAACGGTGTCGAAAGCTTTTTTTAAGTCATTAAAAACACCACAAGAAAACAATCCCGCGTCCATGTTACTTTGAATTGTAGTGACAATATCTAAAATTGCATGTTGAGTAGAATGATTTTTTCGGAAACCATATTTAGATTGCGAAAGGATTTGATTCTTTTCAATGAAAAAAGTGGGGCGTTTGTTCATTAATCTTTCGAACAGTCGATTAAACACAGAGAGTAATGAAATTGGCCTATAATTGCCTGGTACAGTTTCCTTGCCTGCCAAGGGCCTATTGCCGTTTGTCACTTTCTCCTTGTATTCCTTTGCTTAACTTGTTATTCTTGCGATATTTCCGGCCGATTCTTGGTAACAGCGCGTTTTTTCGTTGGAGACACGGTCCTTGTTTTTGTGAAATTCTCGGTTTTCCAAGGGCCCTCTCTGCCTTCTCACTATTTCCTTAAATTGCTCTGCAAAATTCAGTGTCATTCATGCGATTTTTGCTAATGGCCATTTTGTCGTACCAGACAAAATCCTTGTTACTTTTGCGATTTTAATGAATTGTCTGCCTGCCAACATAGTTAACTACGCTGCCAGACAAATTCTGGTTACTTTTTCGATTTGTGCGGAATTTGCGGCTTGCCGAGGGCCCTCTGCATTTTTCTCACTTTGTCCTTATATTCCTTTGCTCAATTTGTTATTCTTGCGATGATGATAATGATGATGATGATACTTTCTTTATGTGTCAATAGGCTTGTTTCGAATTTTGGGAGAACAAAAGAACCAAATCGAGGTTCAGGGGATAAATTTGCATTTACTTTTGATTTTGATAAAAGAAAATGCAAATTATTCCTCTGAACCTCGACTTGGATCTTTTGTTCTCCTACAATTCGAAACTAGCCTCTTGAGGATCTAGCTCCTAAGTGACAAGAAGCTAATTGGGGACACAGTATATTAAGAATGAAAAAAAAATTACCTAGAAATATAGTTATTAGAATCACAGTAACTTCAGCTACAATAAGACATAACATTAAAAAAAAAATATATATATATATATATATATATATATATATATATATATATATATATATATATATATATATATTATTCCGATTCTTGCTAACAGCCATTTTGTCGTTGCACACAAAATGTTTGTCAATGTTTTGATTTTTGCGAAATTCTGGGCTTGACGAGGGCCCTCTGTGCTTTTATCACTTTCTCCTTCAATTTGTTAGTCTTGCGATGCTTGCGAGTCTTGCTAACAGCCCTTTTCTCGTTACAGACGAAATCAGTCCGTGTTACATTCGCGATTTTTGCGAAATTCGTGGCTTGCCGAGGGCTGTCGGTGGCTTTGTCACTTTCTTCTTCCATTTCTTGGTAATGTTGTCATTCTTGCGATATTTGCGATTGTTCAGCCATTTTGTCGTTGCTATTGTGATTTTTGAGAAATTCGTGACTTTCCGAGGGCCCTCTGGGCCTTGAACTGAAGAGAGCTGAAAAACTTTCTGGCCTTTCTCAGTTTTTCGTCCCATTCCTTTGTTAAATTTGTTCTTATTGCGTTATTTGCGATTCTTGTTAACACCTGTTTTGTCTTTGCAGACAAAATCCTTGTTACATCTGCGAATTTTGCGAAAGTCGCGGCTTGCCGCCGGAGGGATCCTCTGTGCCTTTCTCAGTTCTCTCTTCCATTCCCCCTTTAAGGTTACTGTAAACCTTCAGGTATGTCTTTCGGAAAGTCGCTCTTCTGCGCGTTGTTTTCAAAGAAACCCCAGGAAATTTTATATCACTGGAAAGCTAATAACCTTTAGAGTCTAAAATAGCTCTAACTTTAGCAAAGTTTGTTTTAGTAGGCGAGCGCAAGCGTTGACACGCAAAACTGACCGTGTTTGCTCAACGGCATTAATAGCCCTTGCGTTTTCATGGATATGCAAACATTTAACTGGACTATATTACTCAGGAGATAGTATGCTAACAAAGCGTGTGAGGCTTTTTCGATGCTTTCAATGATTCCCGAGAAAAGCCATTGTAAAGTTGGCCAATGGATTTTTTTACTATGCGTGTTACGCGCTTGGACGCCACGGGCAAAGTATTTCGAATTTTGTAAAAAGCGGCACACACTTTGGTAAGTTTTAAATGTGTGACGAACAGGTTGGAACAATTTCGTTCAAATCCGGTAAATCCAGATTGAAGGTAATTCATTTGAATGCAGGGAATAGACGCAAAAATAAACCCCTAGTTTTTAGCCTCCAAAGATATCCATAGTTCTCACGCCTCATTGAAGTTCCTGTCAACGCGGTCATAACGCCGACTAATAGAGAACAACCGAGGAACCCCCTAAGAGGAACCTGAAAAGTAGTTTCATTCATTCCCGGGAAAGTTGATCCACATCTAGTTACAGACGAGGAGTCTATTTTTATATTAATAGTATACTCAGCAAAATTACTTAATACTGATTGGACGAGATCAATACAATTAATCCCAAATAGTACTCCGCGGGAGTACCTATTAAGTTTCCATGGCAACATTATCTCAAAATCAAAATTTTGTTGAATGTACTGCAAATAAAAATTCGCACGACCTTCTCGAAAATATCGTTGCACTCGCCTATACTTCTCTGCCCCTGAAAAGGAAAAGCGATGAGAACACACACAGCACCACAGATACAAAACACCAACATATTCCGACTATTCCTACACATTTGGGATGCCAATGGAAGTACTTTATGAAGGTACTAACCTTTCTGAATCTCTTAATTCTATTATTAGCAGAGTGAATTCAACTTCTGTTGACCAAACGCTGGGTTTGTTATTATCTCGGAATAGTTGTTACTTAATGTCTTCTGTTCTGAATTGTACCGAAGATCACTATAGCATCTAGTCTGTTATTAATCATAGTTTTTGGTAGGTCTCCGTGGATAATTTTTGTTTTGTTAACCTCAGGGACATTTGTTACATTATACTTTTGCTCTCCAATGTGGAGTAACCTAAGTAAGTAAGTAAGTAAGTAAGTAAGTAAGTAAGTAAGTAAGTAAGTAAGTAAGAACTTTATTATTGTGTCAAAATCGCTAGCGTACAATATATTAAATAGGCAATGAATCATGCATTAACTGAAGATCAGTTAGTTGTTACATAAAAAACAGTCTTTACAAGTATAATCCAGCAGGCTTGTAAAATTAACCTTTTTAATGCGCTTTTTAAAAGTCTCCAGTGATTCAGACGATCGGATAGATTTGTCGAGTTTGGACCAAATGACAGGGCCTAGATAAGTCAGGTTGTGTTTGCCATAAGCAACAGTCCGAAATCTCGGTATGACGAAATCAGAGTTTCTAAGATGATACTGAGAATTAGTAGCAACAAATGAGTCAGCAATGTAAGGTGGGGCCAGACCATATTTGACTTTACATTTTATACATTATGGTTACAATAGCTTGGAGTCTTCGCGTATAAAGTGTTGGCAGTCTCGCTCTTTGCAAGAGTTCCTCATACGTCGATTTATTGTCACAATAAACAGCGCGTAATGCTTGTTCTTGGATTCGTTCTAGTTTTCTGGCATCAGAAGAACGACAAAAATGCCAGACAGTCTGACAGTATGTGAGATGAGGTAGTATAGCAAATTTGACGATGTGTAATTTAGCTGATGTCGGAATAAGGTTACGTAATCTCAGAAAAACGCCTGTTTGACAGGAGGCTTTTCTACAAACATTGCTCACATGAATCGAAAATAATAGTTGATCGTCTAAAGTAACTCCTAAGAGCGTTATCTCCGATTTCTGATCAATTACGATGTCATTAATAACGATGTGTAGATCCTTTTGACAATTCCTCGGACCAGACTCATCACCTGATACTTTGAAAAATTTCCTTGTAAAAGATTGTTGTTATACCACTTAGAGATGTTGTTTCCTTCCTCAGTTAAAATGTTTTCCGCCTCGTTAGTAGTCTTCGCCACTGAGAACAGTCGGTGGTCATCAGCATACATAAATAGCCTGTTGTCGTCAGTGGAGAAGTGTAGATCGTTTTGGAAAACATTCCAAAGAAGAGGCCCGAAGCTTGATCCCTGGGGACAACCTCTCGTGGTCGCGTACCAATCGCTTGTTGTTTCTTGACTGATCTTAACTCTGTTTTTCCTGTTTGTGAAATATGATCGCATCAGGGCTAGCGAGTTGTTAGAGAAAGTATATGCTCTCAGTTTGTTTATCAATAGCGGAGGGTAAAGCGAATCGAATACCTTTGACATATCAGTGGACAAGACTCCAACAACGTTCCTATTGTCAACAGCCTTTTTCCATCTTTCTACCAATCCAATGAGGGACGTCTCACAGCTCTGATCCTTTCGATATGCAGTCAATTTGTTGCCTAACATTGGGTCTATAAATGATGCCAGCTGTTTGCTCAGTAGCTGCTCAAAGACTTTCCCTATCACTGTTAATACTGTAACAGGTCCATAGTTCTTAATGTCTTGTTTGCTATCTTTCTTAAACTCTGATACCCAGTCACCTTTCTTCCATTGCAGTGGCCAATCAGAGGATTCGATGCAACGGTTATATAAGTCAGCGAGGGGATAAGAAAGCTCCCTACTTGCTATCTTCAAGATCTTGGGTGATATTAGGTCGTGATCTGTGCTCTTCGTAGAATCCAAGTTAGATAGCACAACCGCAATTTCCTTCGGCTCAAGCATATGGAATCTAAATTGTGAGGAATCACCAGGAGGTCCACGATTACAGCTTTGCGTTATCATGTGCACGCTCTCATGACGGTACAGTTGGTCCTCGGACATGCCTAATAAACGAGTGTCACCGATGTCATTAGCCACTGAAGAGAAATATTTGGCAAAGTGCTCCGCAATCTTGCGTTGATCCCTTTCAATGACATCTTCGATGTCAAGGTTGAGTAGGACGTTTTCACACTTTTTCGACTTTGAGTGAAGAAAAGACTTCAAAACACTGTAGAAATTCCTAGGATTCGTTTTCAGATCGTCAGCTTTTTTGTTCCAATACTCTTTGATTGCTCTCCGCCTGAGTCTTGTAGCAGTATTCCTCCACGTTTTCATTAATTCTCGGTTCTCCTCGGTAGGGTTTCTTGCATATCGTTTCGCATACCTCCTCTTTTTCCTAATTGCCTTTTTCCATTCGAGCGTCATGTACGGTACGTCTACTGCACGGACTCTCATCTTTTTCAGCGGAACATGATCATTAATGATGCTAGTCAGAAGAGTGTGCCAATAAGAATGCTGGTCGTCGATTGAATCGAAGATGCTGCTAACATGCCAAGGAGCCATGTCTAAATCCATTTGTAATTCCTTAACATTCAATTCTTTGTAACTTCTTACAGTCAGCACCTTGCTTTCGTAAAAGACATGTCGTTCTTTCATGAGTCCATATACCATCAGGAAACCTACCGACCCTTTTTGCTTGAAGACCTTGTTCTTTCGCTTTAAACATTGCCTTTATTAGTTTTCTGCGTTCTTCTTGTATTGCCTTCGCATAATCAGCAGTAATATAAGCGTCACGATACGTCTTTAAGCGCTTGTTTCCTGCCAAAAACACTGTCCCCGTCCTCTCGGCAGACAAAGAGGGCGATTATTGGTCGATTTCTGATTTCTTTTCGCTTGTCGATACGATGAACGGCTTGAAATCGGATGTCTGTGGTGCCCATTTGTAATATAATAATAATAATAATAATAATAATAATCACTTTATTTAAGTCTCAAATGTATTTAGCTGAGCACAGATGCTCTACTAATTGGGGAGACTAAATCAAATCAACTCTAAATAAATCAAATGAAATCAAATGTTGGTTTTTGGGGAGAGGAGAAAACCGGAGTACCCGGAGAAAAACCTCTCGGAACAGAGTAGAGAACCAACAAACTCAGCCCACTTATGACGCCGAGTCCGGGAATCGAACCCGGGACACATTGGTGGAAGGCGAGCGCTCTCACCACTACGCCAACTCAGCAGCTTCTACAAGATGTCGAGAATAACTTGTTTAGACGATTGAGAACTTGCACTCGTACCTATCACGAATTGTACTCGAGGTCGTACGATTTCCTATACTTATCGTCTTAGAATGGGAAGAAATAAGCCGGCCGCAGCAAGTTCGTTAAAGCCAACAAAACGAGAAGACAGCCTAAAACTGCGCGTGGTGTGTAAAAGCATAAAGCTGCCACAAATCATGATGAGTACATGTAGCGCATAAATTCACCCACTTTTTGTGGAAGAAATAACAAATTGAGTAAAAAATATATCCAAACAAAGTACTTTCACAGGATAAAAGTGCTTGGCTAAAGGTGGCGGACCTCGCGGGAAAACATCAAATTTATGATTGGTTCTTTTCGATCCTGTCTAATGCATGATAAATTTTTTAAACTACTATCTTCCCCCCAATTTAGACGCCGATCTTTTCATGAGCCGAACTTAATTCCAATTTGGACCGACTCAAAATTAACAAAATTAAGCCTGTTGATTCAGACGTCGAACTTAATCTTCCACGGGCGTTGCTAATACAGTTCCAGTTCTGAATAAACTGCTTAAAAATATACAAAATAATAATTTGTACGGCGTCTGAATCAAAGCCGTTCCAAATTCGAAATTTCCTTATCCAGGCGGAAAGATCGGCTGAGCCTTTCCAATTTTTAATAGCCGTTCTTAATTGATTCAGACGACGAACTTTTCATGTAGTTAATTGAATTAATGCATCAGGTTCGGCTCATGAAAATGTCGGCGTCTGAGTCGGGCCTTAGTTGTAGTCTTCTGTTGGTGATTAAAATAGGGTTGACAGACGAACGCGACTCCTGCTATGCGCCCATTGTGTAAAACAAGCATATCTTTAAGCGATTCTCTATAAGAAATCAAGAGAGGTTCCTTGAATATCTCTCTCAGTAATGGTTGTTCTTGTATTTGCTATTTGTCCATTAGTATGTTTTTCAAACATGTTAACGATGGTTGAAATTGCGTCACGAAGGGTAGAAGCGTCTTGTGCGTTCTCTGTTTCTGTGTTAGAGCTGTTTTTCTCTCTGCATAGTTAACTTCTGAGAGTATCTGTTCCACCAGTTTCTTGAGGGAACTTCTAGAGATAAGGTGCGTTTTAAAGTTTTCTATGTTGTCTGTGAAAGCAACTCTTCAAGAGTTACTCAAGAAAGGTTCAAAGAAAAGACTCAAGAAAGGTTCAGTAATCTTACAGTACTATGACTTGGCAAATGAATTTGTTGGTAGTAACGACAATCGAAAAAGGAATTTCGTTATATTCAGAGAATCCGATTTCGTGACAGTAAGCGAATAAACGAACCAAATTTATGATTACTCTACTTTCGTTTACAGACTGCGGTAAGTGTGATTACAAAATTTATTCTGCCACTAACCCCTTTTTCTAAATGCTTGAATTGAGTTGAAAAGTGTAGAGGATATCACTTGATTTTTTGAGTTAATAAAATATGTTCACTGTTCGACAAAGCTTATGAATTAAACGGAATTATATGCGTTTTAATTATTTTTAGAGTTAGTCCCCTCCCCTCACATGAAAATGTTGGAGCTCCCCCTCTCACCTTAAAAACTACTCCGCGCGCCCTGTGACTAATTTGTTTTCTCGTAACAGAGTATAAAAGCCTCGCCGCTTTAGAAATTTCCAAACTGAAGCTAGCCCTCGAAAAATGAAAACAGATGGCTTGGAACAACAGGATTATCACACCTCTCACTATTTATTAACTTTGCTCAAAAACAGTTCTTTTGCCATTTCTCGCGTTGTCTTGCACATTTTGTAAATTTTCTTTCGCATATTGCTAGATCAATCATTCGTTTAACCAAAGAGTGAAAAACTCAAATTTTGAAAAAATATAACCTTCGAATGTTTACAGTAACCTTAAATTTGTTAGTCATACGATATTTGTGATTCTTGCTAACAGCCACTTCTTCGTTGCACACAAAATCAGTTCTTGTTGCTTTTGGGATTGTTCCGAATTTTTCGGTTTGCCGAGGGCCCTGTGTTCCTTTCTCAGTTTCTCCTTTTTTTGCGAAATTGACTTCCTGCCGAGGGCTTAGCTTGCAGTCTTCAAAATACAATCGCTTCAGGCGCGTCGGAAGCTGGAGACGACATTAACGTCTCGAGTTTCAAGTATTAACTATTAGTTCGCACAGGGAGCGACTTTCGGGATTCAATTTTAAAATTTAACCATTAACTCTCCATAAAGTCGAAATTAAAAAAAAAAAAAAAACCGAAACTAGCTCCCTATGGGGGCTAATAATCAATGCTTCAAACTCGAGACGTTATGTCGTCTTCAGTTTCTGACGCGCCTGAAGCGATTGTCTTTTGAAATCGAACGGAGAAACCGTCTTCGCGCTAACATTTCCCCTCCAAGATGACCAAAGAATAGCCTGGAATCAGACTCCGCAATGGGGTAACGAGCGAAAAGAAGGAAAGAGACCAGAAAAGCGAGCCGAGCCGAGCGAAGCGAGCCGAGCAGGGAACAGTGTCCCCCGCTCCGCTCGCTATATTTTTTCGCATCTTTCCTTCTTTTCGCTCAGTTACCCCACTGCGGAGCCTGGTCCCAGGCTAACCAAAGAAAGACGCAGACATTGGTAAATTTTTCCTGTATTTATTGTAACTCTAAGAATAACCTATGAATCTTATAAATATATAGCACTCGGGTGGCTAGGAGTATTTATTGACCTTGTTGTCCTTTGCGAACAAATAACTCGCGTGGACCTCTCATTTAAAAATGTATTATAAATACGTGACGCAAAATTTAATGGATGATGCCATGCTTATTTCTCTCTAAATGATAACAACAATCTATGAATTAGTATGACGTAATAATCAAATTCTCTTTACATTTGTAGATCAACATATGATATGATATATGAAAGACCAGGCCACACCACCGGCAACTACGTCCCCTACTCTTTGCTGACAGTGATGTGGGGTAGTTTACGTCCCACAAATCAGAACAAGTGTTGCGAGACGAGACCTACGGTTTATCGTCCTTATCCAAGAAGACTAGAAAGTTTAACTATTTGCAGATGTTATTACGAAAGAAGCACTTTCTCCTCAGTTGTTTAAAGACTGCGAGTGTCGGTCCGAGGTTCGAACCCGCGACCTCCCGATTGGTAGTCTGGTGCTGATCTATCTTCTGAAGTCAGTCTTGGGGAAATGAACTCAGAGGAATAGCTGAAAAAAAAGTTATAAGTCGATAAAAATAATTTATATTAAGGCCGTTCTATTAGCTGTCTTTTATTGTTTGGTTTGACCCGTATTCTGCCGGGTATACTGCCACCGCGGTCCGCAGTCCCGTAGTAGCTAAATCACTAAGAATTTAAAACAACGACCAGCTGAATGTAATATGTATAGACTGACGTTGGGACTGGTGGCAGCCTTTTGAGGCTTAATGTAAGTGGACGGGTATTCAGTAATCTAGCCCATTCGAGACAACATGCTGAAATTTTTAATTTCGGCGTCATCCTACAGTCGAAACATACCATTCTAATAACTACGATTCTAGTTCACGTCCCATTTCAGTAATGATTCAGAGGAGAATGAAACTAAACTTCCGCCCTTCTGCTGTCACATACTGCTCTGTGTAATTTACACTGGAAATCACATGGAATAAAGTTACAATTTAGTCTTTAATTCATATCTTAGTTTTTCCGTTTATCTCATCGTGCAGTGGACCGCGACGTTCCGACCGCATGCTGCTGGTCTTTATCAGGTTGTTAGGGACCTTAAGTAACGACGATGGCGACGGCAACGAAAACATCATTCCAAAATATAACTTCTCGTTTTTGTAACTCTCGATTAATCCAATTTGTGTAACTTGGAAAATGTTGGCGATATGTAAATGAAACTAAATTACTATGAACGACGTCAAAGCATAGTTATGGTCAAAGTAAGGAAAAGGAAAGGAAAACATTTCTGTCACATGCTCACGTTCTCAAGATTTGGTCATTTCACGTTGTTGTTTTGCAGAGCCGGACGGCAAATAAATGCATCAAAATGTAAAACGCTCATAAAGCTCCGCTTAGTAATCCTTACTAGCACTAATTGTGGATTAAATGAATGAATGAACTTTATTTAAGTGTCAGAGTATTTAGCTAAATGCAAGCTAATTGTGGACACTAAAAGAACATTCCAAATACAACAATAAAAATAAAAATAGGAATGCTACGAGTGTTAAAGCTATTTTAAAATTTACAATTATTTAAAGGCAAGGAAGGTTCGTAAAAGTCTAAAATCTTAACTATTAACAAATTTCATATCGCTTTGTTTAACTGGAAAATCTAATATTTAAACTGAAATATCCACAAATTTATAATTATTAAAATTCCATTGCAAACTTGCATTGTGGTTAAATGATGAATAAATTACAGTTGGTGAACGTGCCCTCAATGAGAGAAGTCAAGTCTTTCTTTCTAATGTTCGTCTAAAATTGTCCAGTGAGGGCTGCTGTCGATCACTTGAGGATAGTCTGAACCAAAGATATGGGCCCAGATATCTAATAAAGTGTTTTCCGTACATCAAAATCTGCATTTCTTAGGGAGCACCCTTTGTTTGCAAAGTTGAAAAGTTCACCTATGTAGCCGGGGGCAAAGCCATTCCTAACCTTGTACATTAAAATTACGATCTCTTGGAGCCTCCTATTGTAAAGAGAGGGCAACTTTGCACGGCGTAGAAGGTCTTCGTACGTATCCGTCCTGCAGTTGTAAATTACTCTTAGAGCGCGTTCTTGCAGTCTCTCCAATTTTCTCCTCTCGGATTGCTTACAAAAATGTCATACAGTTTGGCAATACTTCAGATGAGGAAGAACTGCTGTTAGGTAAAGTTTGGTTTTGCATGAGATTAGATTGCGTAGTCTTACTGGCACTCCTTTATCCCACTCGCTTTTTTTTTTTACAGATGTCGCTTATGTATTCAGTCACCGATCCTGCGTCTAAGAATTCTGAAATTAGCTGTTGGTTTGAGTTTTTGATTATCGACGTCATGGATACACTTATCCTTTGTTTCTTTGTCAACGTTTCCAGGCATCATTGCTAAAACTTGGTATTTCTTCGGGTGCATAGTACCAATGTGATACATTTGACGCTTTTTTTGTAAGCTCAGACATTACAGATGCGATATTAGGTAAATGTGAACAAAACTTATAGAACTCAAAGATTTTAGTTAATCCGGCTTAGTCACTCCATTACCGGGCTTTGAGCTGACCCCAATCTTCCCTTATCATACAACATTATACAGAGTGAAGAGACGGTGCCCGCCTATTACTAGTGCGCATACGTTCTGCGCACCACGCAACCATCTTGTCATTCGCGCGACGCGGCACTTCGAATAATTCGTCCTGTGCTATCCAAGTTTTCAAGGGCACTAGAAAGTGCTGATGGACGGGCCAAATTGCCTCCATGAAAATAGAATTTTCGAAAAAGAGCCAATGTGAGACATGAAAAAGAAGAGTGTTCCATATATTGAGAAAAATTTGCGGTCTCGTGACGCTTGTAACGTATGATATCTCGCTCGTTGTGGCCTTCATCAACGCAACCTGCATCACCCGATAAATCGTATATTGTCCTCACTCAGAAGCATATGAATGCGAAAACAAGCAGACATAAAAACAAAACAAGGAAGAAAATAGAAAACGCTTAAAATTTTAATGTGGTTCCGGTGGAATAAAGACCGTAAGTAAGCGTTGATTTGAACGACTGACTCTGCTCTTTGAGGGATTATAACATTTGCCACATTTGATTATTGACCAATACCGGATAAAAATCAACATCAGTTTAATAATTTACAGAAAACGTCTTTAAAATACGTTTTCCAGTGACATACAAGTATAGTTTTTTTTTTTCAGTTTTCTTTACTAGAATAATAGAGAGAGGTCAGTCAGTAAATAATCGTTTTCATATTTGTTTGCTTTTCCGTTACGTTAGTTTCGTAATGAGTGTTATACTTCACAATCATTTTAAGGTGAAAACCTAAACAATCAAAACATGCTAGAGGTCCATTATGCTTAAATTCCTTTGTAAAATTTGTTATTCTTGCGATATTCGCAATTCGTGCTAACAACTATTTTGTCGTTTCACACAAAATGCTTCTTAATTTTGGGATTTTTTATGAAATTCGGGCTTGACGAGGGCCCTCTGTACCTTTGTCACTTACTCCTGTCATTTGTTAGTCTTGCGATGTTAGTGATTCTTGCTAATAGCGATTTTGTCATTGCCGACAAAATCAGTTCTTGTTACTTTTGGGATTTTGGCGAAATTTTCAGTCGACCGTGCCCAGGGTCCTCTGTGGCATGCAACTTCCTCCTTCCATCCCTTTGTAAAATTCGTTATTGGTGCTGGATCTGCGATTCTTGCTAACAAACATTTTCTCGTTGCAGACAATATCAGTCATTGTTGTTCTTGCGATTTTTTGCTGAAAAGGGCCCTGTTACGCCACAAAATGTAATAACTGACACAAAATGTAACAGTAGCGCAAAATGTAATAACTTTTGCCACAAAATTTAATAGTTATGCAAAATGTAGTAGCTTTTGACGCAAATTGTAATAAGTAAACGTTGGTAACGCAATATGTAATAGCACAAAATGTAATAAGATTTTGGGTGGTATATGTTTCTTCGAAATATAAGGATTTGTATCGGCATTGAGGAACAGAACATCTTTGATATTTTTCTAGGGGGTATAGGTGAGGGTCATAGACGTCTGTGTTTTTACTTTATAATATAGCAAAAATGTATGAGAAAGCATAGGTGAACTGCGGAACTGTAGAACAGCCATTTTCTCGTTGGAGACAAAATCAGTCCCTCTAAGTTTTGCGATTTTTGCGAAATTGACTGCCTGCCGAGGGCTTGCAGTCTTCAAAATACAATCGCTTCAGGCGCGTCAGAAGCTGGAGACGACATTAAGATCTCGAGTTTGAACTATTAACTATTAGTTCTCACAGGGAGCGACTTTCGAGTTTAATTTTTTTTTAATTTAACTAAAATATTTAAAAATACCGAAACTAGCTCACCCGGAAACAACTTAGGGGCACCCAACGACAAGTTTCAGTAGATATCTGTTCAGTGGAGGGTAGTTCGCCTATGGCTTTCGACGTCGATTATCTCGTAACTGGGACGTATAGCCCCTGAGGCCTAGGAAAGGTCGTAATGGCTATTTTTGGCAGTCAAAAACGTCAGCTAGCATTTTCGGAAAGAAAGTAGTTCCCTAGAGAGTTCGTGGAAAGTTCATTTCAGCGGCATTTTCTCAAAGGAATACTTTGTTCCCTAACATTTTCGGGCAATTAAAATTTCAGCTAAGGAATCTGAACCGATCAAATTCTTCTAGCTAATAAAACATTACTTCAAACAGACTTCAAACACCATAAAGTACTTAAAAATGCCTTTCTACAGCTGTTGGTTGATTTGGCTCGTTTGCCCCTGACAACTGGTCAGAAGAAGTCGTACGTGGGATCGGCGTCGACTGAGGTCTGTACGATTTTAAAGAAGAAAGCGTGTAGCCCCTAGTCGTGGCAAATATTCGAACGAAGAGTTTTTAAGACTCCGTATTTCCTTTTTTATTTTCGAAGACACATATTGTTTTCCTCTATTCTTGGTTTTCACACGACGTCATAAGGAATTAAATTCAAAATTTAAACAGACTTTTGCATTTTTAGCTTCATCACGTAAAAGACGTTTTAGAAATGTATCTGCTTGCATGTTTTCAGCTCGGTAGCTTGCTTTGTTTTGAAAATAGAGCAATTTGAATTTTAGATTTTATTACAGTGTGTGACATAAACATGTCTGCTCAAAAGCATGTCACGTACATGAAAACATCGATTCCCCGTGTGTTTTTTTAGGTCTGAAAAGCCAGCAATATAAGAGAAGCGTCTATGTGAATGTTTCCAAGTTCAAAACATAGAAGAAAGCCTTTGAGATATCAAAAGTAAATTTCAGATCTTTTCATTCGTTTCCGGCCGCCATATTTGTGCCTCTCAGAGGAACACTATCATGGCGTTTCCATACTAAACTCTATAATTTTGAGTGGTAGATTTTGCCGAATAACTCGAGGACGGAATACCGCATAGCCCTGAGACTTAAGCCTGTTGTTTATTTACTACCATTCTACAATATCTCAATTTCTTGACTTTATCTATCGAATGGCTGATGATTTTATTTTTTCCTTGCGTAACTGAAAACCAAGAATTACCTTGATCTGACGAATATTTGCTTTTGCACTGAGAGACACTATTTTTTTCTATATTCTTTGCTGGGTCTTAGTTTTCGCTATTGGCGTGCGCTTTTGCGAAAACTAAGACCCCACCCCAATTTTTCTTGTCTTTTGTCTTCGTCCAAACTAATGTCTGAGCAATGCGCCTCAACAAAGACGCGATATTCCGGCGATATTGATACCTCTTTTTTTTTTTTTTCGTGACTTGTATTTTTTTTTTCTATTTTGTTTTTGCTGGGTCTTAGTTTTCGCTATTGGCGTGTGTTTTCCGAAAACTAAGACCTTCAATATTTCTTGTCGTTTTGTCTTGATCTAAGCTCACGTGTGTGTGATGCTCCTCAACGAACACGCGATATTCCATGTTGATTCCTTTTTCGTGACTTGTATTCTTTTTTTTTTTTCCATTTTTTGCTTGGTCTTAGTTTTCGTTATTGGCGTGCGTTTTTCCGAAAGCTAAGACCTTCAATTTTTCTTGTCTTTTTGTCTTCATCCAAACTAGTGTGTGAGCGATGCGCCTCAGCAAAGACGCGATATTCTATGTTCATTCCTCTTTTTTCCTTTTCGTGACTTCTATTTTTTTTATTTGTCTTTTGGCGGGTGTTAGTTTTCGCCATTGGCGTGCGTTTTTCCGAAAGCTAAGACCTTCAATTTTTCTTGTCTTTTTGTCTTCAATTTACACTTACCCTCATTGTATTTTACTTTCAATCGTGGCCTTACTGTTACTGTTAACTTTATTTTTACTCTGAGGGAGCCCAATGTCTATAAGCCTCGTGGTTTCTTTTTGGGCTTCCTCGCCACTTTCATTTGCTTTGTGTAACTGTTTTGTTTTATCGTTATTTGTATTTTGTGGTAAAATAAATAAACATCCAAAACATCCAAACTAATGTGTGAGCGATGCGCCTCAGCAAAGACGCGATATTCCACGTTCATTCCTCTTTTTTTCTTTTTCGTGACTTCTATTCTTTTTCTATTCTTTGCTAAATCTTAGTTTTCGCTATACTGGCGTGCGTTTTTACGAAAACTCAGACCTCCGATTTTCCTTGTCCTCAGTTTGTCTTTATCCGAACGAATGCGTGTGCGATGCGCCTCAACAGTATATTCTATGTTCATTCCTCTCTTTTTTTTCCTTTTCTAGCTTTGTTGTGTTCTTTATTATTTATTTTTTGCTGGAATGTTTGTGCGATACCCCTGTTTTCTTTCATTTTTTAAACCAAGGTCTTAATTTTCTTAGATCTTAGTTTATGCGCTTTATCAGAGCCGCTATATTCTTACTTTGATGGATCTAGGACCTATTTGCTTTTATCCTTATTACAGTCTCCACTGAAGACTGACAATAAGGAAGCGTTCCAATTTATTCATCCCTGGATTCGTGGCCGGAAGTGGCAAAACTGCTACGTGACAACAACAGACTTTTGTCATACTCTACTTTTTCGCCGTCGGAATGTAAACGCCGTTGCGCGTCTGTAACGAGAAGCCTTTTCAAATCATCACGATGTATTTTAATATAAGCGAATATAACAAGAGATTCGCCCCTGGCACAAGTTGGTTTGCCGGTATGGTATAATAAATTAATTTTTTAATATAACATTTTGTCAAATTCAGTGACAGACCGTAACATCCAAACACTCAAAAACAATAACGCTATTCAATGTTGTTCCTTGCCACGTAGTCAGAGTTTAGATTGCAAATTTTGTCAAGGAGACCGTCATGAGCTAAAAGTTACTTCGAAAATGTCAAATTTTGGCAGTTTCATCTGTCTTAGTTGCTAAGAAAAGATAGATCCTGAGATGATTCCATACCGCGGTTCGAATACAACAAACAATCGAAGTCACGAAAAAGAAAAAAGAGGAATGAACATGGAATATCACGTCTTTGTTGAGGCGCATCGCTCAAACATTAGTTTGGATGAAGACAAAAAGACAGGAAAAATTGGAGGTCTTAGTTTTCTGAAAAACGCACGCCAATAGCGAAAACTAAGACCCAGCAAAAAAAAAAAAAATTAAAAATTAAAAAAAAAAAAAAAGAAAAAGAAAAAGAAAAAAGAATACCAGTCATGAAAAAGATAAAAAGAGGAATCAACATGGAATATCGCGTTTTTGTTGAGGCGCATCACACACACGTGAGCTTGGATGAAGGCAAAAGACAAGAAAAATTGGGGGTCTTAGTTTTCGGAAAAGCGCACACCAATAGCGAAAACTAAGACCCAGCAAAGAACATAGAAAATTAGTATAAATCTATTAGCAGTCTACCACGAATGCCGTTCTCTGATTGGTTACGCTGCTCGCTATCTATTCAGTGATAGACAGTGAATAATAATAATAATAATAATAATAATAATAATAATAATGACTTTATTGGCAACATCTCTACATGGTAGCTCT
Source organism: Pachyseris speciosa (assembly GCA_016490735.1). Taxonomy (NCBI): domain Eukaryota; kingdom Metazoa; phylum Cnidaria; class Anthozoa; order Scleractinia; family Pachyseridae; genus Pachyseris; species Pachyseris speciosa. The sequence goes on from JAEMWC010001498.1 coordinate 27,329, forward strand.
TCATTTACCAACTACTATTAGTATAGCGAGTAGCGGTTGTGAACAAAATGGCAGCCGCTTTCTCGCGTGTTCGGAGCCGTTTAGAGGGAGAATTTAGATAACTTAATTGTTTAGTTTTGAACGACTAGTAGATTTATACTAAAACAATTAGATTATTCGCTCTCGATTTCTATGCGTGATAGCTGATTCGGGCTGCGCCCTCATCAGCTATCACGCGATAGAAATCTCGAGCTCATAATCTAATTGTTAAATAGAATATAGTGTCTCTATTGCAAAAGCAAATATTCGTCTGATCAAGGTAATAGAGGAAAACAGTAGGTGTCTTCGAAAATAAAAAGAAAATACAGGGTCTCAGGTTTCCGGTCTTAGGTTTTGAGTCTTAGGTTTTAGGTCTTAACTTTCGGGGGTCTTAGGTTTCGCTAAAACCGGTATATTACATGTGTAGTGTTCTTACGGACTACCATCAAGGTCCGCGGTCCCCTCGTCGATCAATACCTTATTATTGGAAATTAACACTTTATGAACTTAGGTCGCGTTAAGTTTTGTTAGCTTTAATCGCGTCCTTAATCCGCGGCCTTAATTAAATGGCGCGTTAATTTCCACGACCTTAATTTCAATTATTTTCGCCTCAAATTCTTGATACACTCCACACAAGGCTCCATTTCCCCCGCTCAGTCGGGTCCTTAGAGGGGGTGAACGCAGGCTCATTTCCCGAAACAGCGGCTGGTAATCGAGCCAAACTCCACACGTTCTTGACAACTATCGCCTCCTTCGCAGCCGTTGTTTGTGCCGGTCCTCTTCACCAACCGAGCCGAACCGAACAATCCATTCCAGGAACTGACCAATCACATCGTGGCTTTTAAATTTCGGTGGGTAAGTTCCCGTAGCATCCTTTGCGGCCGTTGTTTGTGTCGGTTCTACTCTCCCTCCTGACTGGATACTCAGACACAACGGGATTGGAATGTTCGGCTCGGTTATGCAAACGTTGGTGGGGAGGGAGAATAGCACCGACAAAAACAATGGCCGCAAAGGAGGCTACGGAAACTTAGCCACCGAGGCTATGACAACTAAGAATCAATAGGCTTTTTTCGCTCACTGTACAATACTTCAGATCAAGCTTTCACAAAGCTTACTCGTTTACAATATTTCATCAAAAGGAAACACCATTCTTTTATCAGAGTGGAGATCCGCCGGTATCATGGACACTAAAAAGAACACTCGAAGTGGCCAGATTCCTTCGCTAAACCCTACGTTTAGGGACAATTCCACGAACGTTGTTTGCATTGCGGAGTTTTGCGCTAAGTGTTTGAATAAATTTGTTGTTGTTGTCCTGACAGATTCTGTGTCTTTGTGTAAGTCGTTTTAATTTCCCTTATTTTGGAATTTTAGCACCACTTTCTCGTTAATTTCCTTTATTGGAAAGTAATTTTTCCTTCAATTCGCGTTAATTTAGGTCGCGTTAATTTCGAAAACGTTAAATAACAAGAGCATTAATTTCCTATAATAAGGTATGAATATTCTCCAAGACTCCAAGAAGTGAAATGGACTGCCACCGCGGTCCGCAGCCCGTAGTAGCTAAATAAGAATTTAAAACAACGACCAGCTGAATGAAATATGTAAATTATGGACAGACGGTTGGACTGCGCTGGCAGCCTTTAAGGTTTAATTTAAGTGGACGGGTATTCTGTAATCTAGCCCATTCAAGACAACCTGCGGAAATTTATAATTTCGGCGTCATCCTACAGTCGAAACAATAATTATGAGTCTAGTGCGCTTCCCATTACAATAATGATTTAGAGGAGAATGAAACTAAACTTTCGCCCTTCTGTTGTCACATTTCCCTGGGTGCCAGAGGTTAATATTCTCCATTTGATGGAGAAAAATTATGCGGTGAAGCCTCGTCAAATAGGCGCGAGGCGCCGTCAAAGAAAAAAGTATTATTGTTATTATATATTTTTGCTTCTTCGTTTGCTTTGCATTTAGCGGGTTACCGCTACTCGTAAAGAAAAATAAAACCTATGACACCCAGGATACTATCACATACTGTACTGTGTAATTCACACTGGAAATCACATGGAATATAAGTTACAATTTAGTCTTCAATTTATAGCTTGATATTTCAGTTTATCTCATCATATACTTGATCGCGACGTTTCGAACGCTTTCTGTTGGTCTTTATCAGGTGTTAATGTCAGCTACAGTCTGCTTTAACGTTTTAAGTAGCTCCGTTTCTGTGGTTGATTAATGCATTCCGATCTCCCGGCCGCATTCAGTTCGTAAGTTCGCTGTTCCTCCAGAGGCTTAGTAAGCCCTACTAGCACTACTTGTGGATTAAATGTGAACAAACATTATAGAAATCAAAGTGTTTAGTTAATCCGGCGTAGTCACTCCATTATCGGGCTTCGAGCTGACCCCAATTAGCCCGCACCATACGGCGTTATGCTTCACCTATAGTCAGTCCGCATACGTTTTACGCACCACGTAAACATCTTGTCATTCGCGCGACTACACTTCGAACAATTCGTCCTGTGTTATCCAAGATTTTAAGGGCACAAGAATTTGCTGATAAATGGGTCAATTTGCCTCCATGAAAGTCGAATTTTCGCTAAAGAGCCAATGTGGGACAAGAAAAAGACGAGTGTTCCATATACTGAAAGAAATTTGCGCTTATCATGTATGAAGTATCTCGCTCGTTGTGGCCTTCATCGACGCAACTTGCCATAACCCGATAAACCGTACATTGTCCCTACTTAAAGCTTTTAGAAGCATATGAATGCGAAAACAAACAAACAAACAAACAAAAACAAACAAGCAAACAAAACAAAGAAGCAAATGGAAAACGCTTAAAATTTTAATGTGATTCCGGTGGAATAAAGACCTTAAGTACACGTTGATTTGAACGACTGGCTCTGCTTTTTGAGGGTTTATAACATTTGCCACAATTGATTATTGACCAAATACTGGATTAAAATCAACAGTAGTCTAATAATTTGCAGAAAACGTCATGAAAATCTGAGTTTCCAGTGACAGGAAATTATAGTTTGTTTTTTTGCAGTTTTCTTTAGAAGAATAGAGAGAGGTCAGTCAGTAAATAATCGTATTCATATTAGTTTGCTTTTCCGTTACGCTAGTTTCGTAATGAATGCCATACTTCATAATTATCTTAAGGTGGAAACCTAAGCAAACAAAACATGCTAGAGGCCCATTATGCTAAACGTCCCCACGGTGTTAGTGCTATAACCAAGTCCCCACGTTTCAAAAGATGTGTAACTTTTAGTCCCCACTGCGCGTGTAAATAATGTCCCCACACCGCAAACGTGAACTTTTCCAAAATTTTTTGGAGTGCATAGCATACGCTAAACAAGTCCATCCAAACGCTACATATATTATTTGAAAATATATCCAGGAACACCAAGTCCCCGTTACGCAGGTGTGTAAACCAAGTCCCCACTTTTCGGCGATGGTGCGTATGTGTATGTATGTATGTATGTATGTATGTATGTATGTATGTATGTATGTATGTATGTATGTATGTATGTATGTATGTATGTATGTACATAATAGCATATCGAACAAAGCACCACGGGCAATTAGGAATCTTATTAATTTACGCTCATTTAAGTACAATCTCAGGCGCCAAGAATATGTTTTATCTTTACCTAAAGTTAACACTACCAAATATGGACTCGAGTCATGGAAATATTTGCAGCCAAGAAATGGAATGAACTATCAAATGACATTAGAATAAAAGTAGGCACCAATGAAATAGTAAACAGAATTAGATCGTTAAAGTTCGGGGATTAGTAAATTTGTAACATTAGTTTTAAAAGTATTTTGACTGCGGCGGTAATATTGTAATAACAGTTTTAAATAGTTTTAATCAGTATTTAATTTGTGATTTTACCTGATGAATTGCGTTTATCTGATGAATTAGCGTTGTTCAGTTGTTAGATTTTCATTAGTTATTAGGTGGAATACCTGTAAACTAGCTCTCAGGCTTTTTATATATTATAATTCACAAAGGTTTCCCATCACTGTGAATGTGTATGTGAAAGATTAAAAATACAAGAAAAAAGCGGTGCTATTATGTTACAAAAAGAAATAAGTAAATAAATAAGGAATAATAATAACAATAATAATAAATATACAAAATTAGTGGGAGAGACTAAAATAGTTCGTTATAGCTCATTTGAAATCGTCCACAGAAGTCTGATCTAATAAAAAAGAAGGTAGAGTGCTAAGTGTATATCCACGTGAAATAACGTATGATGATGATGATGATGATGATGTAAATAGACTATGGAAAACCAAGAATACCTTATTATAGGAAATTAACGCTTCATAAAAGGAACGTGAATTTAACTCGCTTTAATTTTTGTTAGTTTTAATTTCCGCGTCATTAATTAACTGATGCGTAGATATTTGAATTATTTTCGCCTCAAAGTCTCGATACACTAAAGTCATTCTTGACGACTGGGACAGTTTCGTTTACAATATTTCCGAAAAGGGAAAAAGTATTCTTTTATCAGGGTGGAGATCAGCCGGTATCATGGGCACTATGAAGAGGCCAGATGCCTTCGTTTAACCCCTACGCATAGGGCCAATTCCACGAACATCGTTTGCATTGCGGATTTCTACACTTAGTGTTTGAATAAATTTGTTGCTGTTGTCTCAACAAATTATTTTTCCTCGTGTAAGTCGCGTTAATTTCAATTATTTTGAAATTTTAGCACATCTTTCACGTAAATAACACTTTACCATGGTTTATGACGCCATTTTGACTGGGGGACGAACACGGCAAAAAATTACAGTAAATGTATGGGATTTTGGCCAACTTTGAACTGCTGTAACGCCGCTACAAAGAGGCGGATTTCCAACATTTTCCACTACTTTAAATAGTTTTATTGATATCATTCATTCGACAGAAAAAAGGCCATTATAAGGATTTATTAAAGGAAAGACATTGCGTCTTTTGAGAACAAACTCAGTCAAAGAAAATTTCGAGTCACTCAAACGAGATTTTCAATCCCGATTACTCGACCGAGGCTATCCTCTAGAGATAATCACAACGACAATGGCTGAGGTTAATTTCTCATCAAGGAAAGAGGCTTTAACAACGAAAACTAAGCCATCTAACGAAATTTTGCCACTAGTTACTATATACAACCCGGCGTCACCGAATCTTAAAAAGATTGTTATGAAACACTGGATCTCATTTCAGACAACCCTAAACTCGCTCAAATATTTTCTAACACCCTTATTGTCGCTTACCGGAAGGACAAATCCCTCAAAGACATTGCGTCTTTTGAGAACAAACTCAGTCAAAGAAAATTTCGAGTCACTCAAACGAGATTTTCAATCCCGATTACTCGACCGAGGCTATCCTCTAGAGATAATCACAACGACAATGGCTGAAGTTAATTTCTCATCAAGGAAAGAGGCTTTAACAACGAAAACTAAGCCATCTAACGAAATTTTGCCACTAGTTACTATATACAACCCGGCTTCATCGAATCTTAAAAAGATTGTTATGAAACACTGGATCTCATTTCAGACAACCCTAAACTCGCTCAAATATTTTCTAACACCCTTATTGTCGCTTACCGGAAGGACAAATCCCTCAAAGACTTTCTAGTCCGAGCAAAAATCCCTTCCCAAGATTAAAACAACAAAAACAGGCCAGGAGTTATATACGGTAAGGAGGGTGACAATATTACAATCATTTGAGATCCAACATTTGCGGTCCTGAATTTGGGGATCATTTGCGGTCCGGGATCATTTGCGGTCCCGGATCATTTGCGGTGCTGGGATCATATAGGGCTGGATCAACTCTAGTCCGTTACAGAATAATTTTAAGCTCATGTTTTGTTTCTCTTTGTCAGCGCCGAGATTGTTCTTTATGAGTCGCCTGTATTACCACTCACGCGATTGTGATACAGTTCGCTGAGAGCATGTTAAATTAATGAGGCCTTCCAAGAGGTGGTCTGGTGTCGCTTTGTCGCTCGTTTACGACTCTGCCTGTCGCTTGTTTCGTTGGGGACAAATGTCGCTGTCGCAAAGAAAACAGAGAGGAATGGACAGCGAATTGTCGCTGTTGGCAAACTGTCGCGCATTGTCTGCCAATTTCTGTCGGTTGTCGGTGTTTTGGGAGAAGATTGTCACCTGTTTTCGGAGCTACGTCGCTTGTCCCTTCAACCCACTGGAACGCATCTTTTATGGTTTTCCATGATCATCAATTCGAACAATACCTTATGATAGGAAATTAACGCTTTATGAAATTAACGCGAATTTAACTCGCGTTAATTTTTGTTAGCTTTAATTTCCGCGTCATTACTTATGTGACGCGTAAATATTTGAATTATTTTAACCTCAAATTCCCGATATACTCCAGACATTCTTGACAACTAGAGTAGTTTAATCGTTTACAGTATCTCCGACAAAGGAGAAAGTATTTATCTGGGTGTAGATCAGCCGGTATCACGGGCACTGTAAAGCTACCAGATTCCTTCGTTTAATCCCTACGTTTAGGGCCAATTCCACGAACATCATTTGCATTGGGGATTTTTAAACTTAGTGTTTGAATAAATTTGTTCCTGTGTAAGTCACGTTATTTTCCCTTATTTTGAAATTTCAGCACATATTTCGCGTTAATAGCCCGTCCCACGGTTTATGACGTCATTTTGACTGGGGGGGGGGAGGGGGGTGCAAACCGCTGTAACGCCGCTACAAAGAGTCGGATGTCCAACATATGCCACTACATTAAATAGTTTTATTGATATCATTCATTCAACAGAGTATAAGACCATTAAAGGAGGTACGACGCGACGTCCGTAAATTCGAATTATAAATCTTCGCATCTGGCTTCTAAGTTTGCGCAATTTGCATAATTTTGATTAGAAGGGTTTGTATGAAATCTTAAAATTGGTTTACGGTCGTTGTAGCCTGAATCTGTTCTCTATACTTCATGAAAATAATTGCAGTACAAATGTCTTTTAAAAGACATTTTCACTGTGGAAATTGGCCTCTTTGTTGCGGCGTTAGTATAGTGGTTCAAAGTCGGCCAAAATCCCATACATTTACTGTTATTTTAGCCGTGTTTCCCCAGCCTAAATAGCGTCAGAAACCGTGGAAAGGTCTATTTCCTTTACTAAAAAGTAATTCTTCCTTCAATTCGCGTTAATATAGGACTCGTTTATTTTAAATACCTTAATTAACATGAGCGTTAATTTCTATAATAAGGTAGTTCTGGCACAAGTGAAACGACTGACTTGCGACAGCGCCTCTTGCTTTTGAAAGATTGTGGCCAAATGAAGCAACACCAAGTTATCGGCCGTAGAAAAAAAATACCAGCTATTCGATGTATTTTCTGACACTCAATAAAAACGAGTGGGGTGTTTTTTGCAGTACATGGGAGACTTTTCTTGAAAATTCGTCTTACTAGATCTTCACATGTGTACTCGTGGTTATGTAAATGACTCGCGAGAGAAATCCGAGAACGATTTACGTTAATTGAGAGATTGGCATTCTGACAGTAGAAAATCAAAATTAAGGAAATGTGGGAGGAATGGGGTCGTTAAAGAAAGTCTCCCAGGCTCTCTTTCCTCCCTTTCCCCTTTCCCTTCCTCCTCCCCGCTAAATTTTCTTCGCTCGTTCTCGCGCGGTCGCGCCAAATACCTGAGAGGGCCTGGAACAGGTTACACTTACAGGTGGGTGACACGAAAACCACGAGGCTTCCTCAAATCATTCATCATCCTATTTCAACATTAGTTATCGGAGGCAGGGTATGGCCAGGGGCCTCTGGTATGGATGAATAGTTGGAAAACTTTTATTTTATTTTTGATAATTATAATGCGCCCTTAATATTTCATTTGAAAATATTTCAATGCCACTTCCCTCCCTCCCTCCCTTGCTGCCTCCCTGCCTCCCTCTCCTCCTCCGAAAACACTCCAAATTTTCAAGAGAAGATTGTTTTTCTGTTCTTTCGGCATAAATTATTCAGTATATCATGTTTTCGGTGTGTGATTGAAATTTTGAGGTATTAATTTCTTGCGCATTTCAAAATCTCATAAAATTTACGTTTTAGAGGTCGTTGCAGCTGAAACGATGTATTCAAAAGAAAATTCAAAATTAAACCCCTTTTCCTCGACTGGTTTTAAAGTACGTACACTGCCAGGTAGTGAATTATCATAATTAGATTCAGCCTTGAAAGTGCACGTTATCGAATAAATTATTGTCTCGTATAATTTTCGGAGACAGAAAAGTTGCCCTATAGTATCCAAATTTTCCTCGCGAATATCAAATGTCACAACGGCTGGTGCTCCGCAGTTCTAACCTCTGACTATAAAGCATGATACGCAGCAAAATGGCAATCACGATATAATTCCATCATGGAATAATATCTCTGTTAAATTTTAACAGAATCTACATTCAATTTCCAGCGATATGAAGCTTCAAAAGGAAACACTACCCCCAAAATGTACATATAGCAAGTGCCCTGCCTGACTTTAACGTTCATTTGCTGTGCTGAAGCCAAGGATAGTACTTTCTTTCGTACAGTATTGGTAGTCAGATGTGACAAGCCATGACATGCTGAGATTTTCATTAGATTTTCACAGGTCATTATGGGGAGAGGGAGGGGGGACAACTATTTCTTTAGCCTCCCATGCAGTCGTTTTTAGGGGAGCCTCGTATTTCCCCTTCTAAAAAAGACCGCGTGGGAGGCTACTATTTTTTGCTTTGCATCTGCATTTTTGCCCTCACCGACAGTTTGAATTGTACGCCATATTGGAAAAGACCATTCCTTGCCAATTCTAGGAATTCGACATATGAATATCAATTTATTTAGTGCCAATCAATTTTCCTACCTATTGTTGTTGGACTTGATCCGCTTTCCTTGATGCGGAAGAGCATGCGAAATCCTTTTCTTTCAACACTGCCGTCAGAGTGGAATATTATCACCGCATATCCTCCAGTAACTTCAACTGTTTCCCCAGTCTTTGTACCACAGTACACACCTAATGACTGGCCTTTCTCATCAGTAACCTTCAAATAATCATACCTGCGAAGAAAACGTTTGTTCTCAGTTAGAACTGGGGGCATTCACTACTTTTAGTAAAACAAGAAAAATGCAAAATTTTTGATCTGTGAAACAGACCGGTACATCACTTTCACTACATGCAGAGGAAGCTCAGGGTATGAGGGGCCAGTCAGTGGATAATTGAGATGATTTGTGTAACACCGTCAATCGTATAGTATTATAAAGTTTCCATAAGGAGGCAATTTTAAAAACTTAATTGTTTCGATAACCGTTACTTTATTGACTTCTCTTGTATTTGAGCCCTCCAGTGCATTGCGCGAAACCTGTAAAACGAGTGCTATTTCAAAATGCCTGTCGCAAACGTTACTGTAGCAATAAAATTACCAACTAAAGGATAACTATAAGTATTGATTTTCAAAGGTAAACCTGCCAAACATATTTTTATCACCTTTTTTTCTTTTGAAGATCATTTTAATGATGCTTTTCTAAGTTTCTAAGACCTGGGAATGTTCGGCACATTGCAAAGTTACTGGTAACTTATAGTACACCAATAAAGTAACATTATAAATACAAACTAGGAAGGAAATTGAGCGATATTTAAAACGAACGACGTTTCGATGACTCCATGTCATCATTATCAAGTTCAAACTACATGTAGAACTGACAACGTATATGTACGAAAAATAAACACCAAAATATTTGGAGGTGTTAAAGTATTCAATTGTTATGTAGCGAATTTAGCGCGAACTAGACTACGAGCAGTCTCTCTTTTTTCTCAGTCCGTCGAAGAAAACGCGAGAGACACGCAAGTGACCAAGGGCGTAACTGAAGGAGCGAGACGTGAAAGGCACGGAAGTCTCTCGTTTTTCTTCTCGGGCTGCCGCCCTCGTTTCTCGCGTCGCGTGCACTTCACTAAATCTGAAGAAAAAGAGAGACTGCTCGCAGTCTAGGCGCCAACGAAACCTGACTGTGTGTTAAGTTTTAATTCTATTTTCCTGATGAAAAGCCTCTCGTAGGTCAAAGAGTCCAGCTTTGAGCAGCATTTCTTTAGAAGTGTTAACTGATCCGCTTGTAAATTAGTTGTATGTAGCTTGTGATCTTCTTTCAGGTGTTTACCAATTGCAGAATATTTACGTTCAGCAATACGCTGAGAACCTTTAACGTTCAGGCTCGGATTAACCAAAATTTTAATAAGAAACTGCTAAGTGCGTCATACGCCAGCTGAGACTAAGAGATAAAAGCGCTTTTAACTTCTACAGTCGTTTCTGCATCGAGCTACATGTATAAACATCAACATTGCAGGTGTGCATGATTTCCTAGAGCTTTTTTAGAGCTCGGGCTATGTTTTCTAGTCACTATGAACTATGAAAGATTAATATACTAACAATATGTTAAGAACGCTTCGTGCTCAAGACACTGAAAAAATTAAGAACATTCAGTCTCTGTTCAGCCACAGCTCAAAATAATTGTGTATCTAACTGGATTTCGTGCTGTGGCTCGGCTTGATTTTGTGAACAGACAAAACTGCTGATGGTAGAGTCAATTGGTCGCAGAGGATAAATGAATTTCAGGAACATTAATTTCAGGTCTAAATCTAAATCTAAATCTAAATCGGTACTGTGCCAAACCACCCTAAGCGGGATATATTTGCACAGGGATGCGGTCAGCAGTTATTCAGTCATAGTAATGGCTATTGCTTATTAAGTCCCGTATAAGGTAGAACTTAAAAGCCCGGCGTGCAACAGATGTGATATTCTGAAGTATGAGAGGGTAGATGGCTCCACTCTGATACGGTGCGTAGGAAGAATGGTGATCAGTAACAGTTCTTGTGTGTTGTTACTTTCATCGGCAAAAAGATCTGGAGAAGATGGGAAGACGATGTGAGCGAATTAACATTGTCTTCAGGAGTGAATGTTTACAGCAATTTCAGCACGTCGGACGGCATACGCGACTGGGTAATTTATCTATAAATGTTCCAAACTCATCTTGCCTCACCCCTCACCCCTCACCCCTACAGATATTAAATCACACAGACAAACGGTTCATTGTCTTCAGGAGTGAATATTTACAGCAATTTCAGCATGTCGGACGCCATACGCGACTGGGTTATTTATCTATAAATGTTCCAAACTCATCTTGCCTCACCCCTCACCCCTCACCCCTACAGATATCAAATCACACAGACAAACGGTTCTAAGTGTTTTCTTCCATCCTATGGTGCTGACAACGCGAAAATGTGACCACAGCAGTAAACATTTACAACTACTCAGTCCCCTCCTCTCGGTATTGCCGCGTAAGCTTGACGCTTTCAAATCCGACAACGTAAGTTGAAATAGCTGTGTACTTCTTGTCGACTTGACTTTGATAGACTAAGTGCAGTAAGATACTTTGTTGCTGTTGTTTTTGTTGTTTTCTGGGGACGCGTGTTACTCGTTGATTCCCTTTCATTTCAATTTCCATTCCAACGAAAGGGTAGCTTATTGTTGCTTGCTGTTGATGATCTACGAGATGCTGTTCACCAGAAACCTGTCCCAATGCATTCTTCGTAAGATTCTGGAGAGAGCTATCGGTAATTTAATATAGTTAAAGTTACAATGGAACAAGATAATAATAATAATAATAATAATAATAATAATAATAATAATAATAATAATAATAATAATCAAGTACTTGTGAAGAATCTGATGAGTCTCTTGGCCGAGACGAAACGCCGCGTCATACCAGCCACGAAATTTAAATTCTTCACAAGTACTTGACAATTTTTATTGCATATAAACTCGTGAACTTGCGGTTGGGAATCCTTCTGCGATAGAGGGCCAGACTGCTAACATTTTGACTTCGCGAACGGGACTTTGAGCGCGATGCTCAACGAGTTTGCTGGAATTCGAAAAGTATCTGGTGAGTCTCTTGGCCGAGACGAAACGCCGCGTCATACCAGCCACGAAATTTAAATTCTTCACAAGTACTTGACAATTTTTATTGCAAATAATAATAATAATAATAATAATAATAATAATAATAATAATAATAATAATAATAAAACCTTCAAGCTAGCAGGGTCGGTGGATAGATATCTCTTGATACAGATTATCGTTTGGGCAGAGATCATTGACTCAATATTGGCCATTTTTAAGCCTCCCTTGTCAACAGGGTTGATTAATGCTGTTCACTTTACCTTGTCTTTTCCGTTCAAAACAAAATAATATAATAAAGTATTTATTTTTTTAATAATCTCTGATCTAAAACGCAGTCAGATTCCGTTCGCTCCGAATTCTCTACCTAACAAATGAATACTTAACACATCCAAATATTTTCGTGCTTAAATGTTTCTACTTCTGTGTATTTTAAACTTGATGATGATGACATGGAGTCATCGAAACGTCGTTCGCTTTTAACATCGCTTTTGCTCCTTCTAAAATGTTTTGCAAAACAAGTGATTGAAATTCATACTTGACAATTTTTCCTTTACATGAAGAAAGACTTGAGGGAGCTATAAACTATATGTGTTTGTTTTTGTTATATTTTTCAATGTTGTTGTCGTTGTTGTTTTTCTCTGATTCTTTTTAAGTTTTAATCGTTGGTTACTCAGACCGCATCTTTCAGCAATAGGATTCGAATTGTACATTACGCACATAACGCAGGATATGACAAGGTGAACAGTGGATTTTAGTGATAATGCTTATTCTTATGGATTCTTATAAGAAACTTTTGTCCTTCAATTTGGATTCGGACATTTGTGATTTTTAATTTTGGTATAAAAGCAGCCCCAAAGGATATTTTCAACATAAGTAAAGGAAACTTCCTTTTAATCGTAGATCAGTAAAGATTCAACGGCTTTCGAACAACCAGTCTCAGATAGATAACACCTGTAGATGATATTTAACCTTTCTTACCGGCATGAGGGGTGATTTTCTAAATCAAGTTCAAAGTCAATCACCAATGACCTGCCCTCTGGGACTGGAACCCAGTGCGTACAGTGCTTATTGGATGGGTAGTTGTTTGGATAACCAGGGCTTGTGAGCGAATTGTTTACCACGGCTCCACATTCTATACAAATACAAAAGTACAATACATTTAATACCTACAGCGCATTCACCTATCACGTAGCATACGATGTACAAAAAAGGAACCAGGTCACAGCAAAGATATAATGCGTTACTGCTAACAATTTGCATTTAGGGTAAAACAAGGGATAACCCGCGGGACCGCGGGATAGTCGCTCTTTCACTGGGAGTACACAAAACAACTGAATGTCACTACTCTTCTCCTGGTCTAGTTCTGGCTATGGGTTGGTTCGTGAATAAAACATGGGATAACTCATTCATTAGAGTGCGGTACAGCTGTTCAAGGTGAAAAAAAAAGTATTTAAGAGTTTTATCACCGTGACCGTGTTAGCACTCACCTAAGTCTCCCTGAAACAGCGCCACAAAAACAGAAGAACAGATTCTTGATGAGGATTGAAAATAATTCATTTTCATTATCATGCTGTTGAGAACATTTTTACCGTCTCGTTTTCTTGTGTGAAGGTCGTAAAAAGGTTGACAATTTTACTCTTAAAAAATATCCAGCAATTTTGTTTAACTGTCCACTAGATAATCTTTCTTCTTTCTAAAGTGGCTTTGTTCCTGACTTCATTGATAACTAAAACAATTGAAGAACTGTTAAAAGTTTTTGCGATTGTGAAACTAAGACAGTTTTGAGCGCCTGTGTCTATCTGCGTGGATTCCTTATTTTTAGGCTTTCTTTTCATTATTGCTAAGATAGTCTTCATAACTGCGTTGATCTTCAGTTTTTCAACCGCAGTTCAATGTAAGATTTTCAAGTCACATGCATATTTGTTCATCATTCACGGGTTTATTACCGAACTCAGATTATTAAAGAAATGTTTTGCGTCCTCACCTTGGCCGAAGGTTCCGTTGTTTCCACTCCACACCAACACAAGCAGAAATAACAGCACTTCCTTGCTGCAGAACTTCATAATCGCTCGAATATGCAACCCTGCTGATGTTATCAGCCGTCCTGTAGAAAGAGAGTTAACCTTTAATGTGATTTAATAATGTGATAGAGATAGGTGTTCAAAAATGAGTTGGCTGATGGTAAGTAATCACTTTGATTCTATTTCGTAAAATATAAGACAAGAGTTAACTAACTCACAAAGCCGTAGTTAATACGGTCCGGTCCTTGGCAATGATTCCCTCAACTAAACAAAGGAAAAAAGGGATCAGTGTTAATAAAATTTCCCTGTAGTACTGGTAAACAGATGAAAATGAATGTTGCTTTATTGTGAAGGTGTAATTCTTTTTAGTCTGAATTTCAGTCGATCGTCTTCTCGACCGCTTTCTCACCAGAGAGTCTCTCGTTACTAAGGGATGGGGAAATTCCAACGTTTTTAAGAAGAAGAACATCATGTTTGCTAGAGAAATTTACCCTGCAATCTCATGATTTCATGCATTTTTTGTAAAAAGTCATTCTTGGTATATGGCTCACTTCACATCGCTATTTGATTATTTCCATTCACTTATTATACACTCGTTCAAAAATCAGTAATGGAAACAACGAATAAAAGGTGTCAGCCCGGAAAGTTATGTTTTAATTAATGAAAAGCAAACTATTACACACTGCACGACTCCGAAAGTGTTGTTAGTTCTGTTTCTCCCTAGCTACCAATGCATGCAGTTGATAATTAGATCGAGAAATTCCATTGGTTATAATCTATAATCTTAATTTATCATAAACTGTTATAGAAAACAATCACCCCAAAAAACATCGGCACAGAATTTAGCAACTGGATAATTTACATGCAGGATTCGGGTGACAGTTGGTGAATCATTCTTCTCCGGCATCAAATGAAATACTCAGTTGGAACAAGTATACATAGGAACGTAAAGTTTGTCAAGCATGAAAAGGAATGTCAAACGTTTTTATATTTAGCAAGTATAGTTTAATAAAAAGGCATGGTAGTTTTGTCAAATTGAAAACACGAGGCGCCCCAAGTATGATACAACGCTGGCTTGTCCAAGTAAATTCAATCAACAAACACGTCAAAAAAGCGCGGGGAAACTCGACGCGCAGAAGTCCCGTTTTTGTGTCACACTTTCTCATTCGCGCATGTAAATGAGTCGATACTGCGAGCTT